>MU188607.1:36579-60468 GCA_016904865.1 Pissodes strobi
TTTTGTCTTGATATTGGAAGGGAAGGATGAAGGTGATATGATAAACACGATGAATGAATCTCTAAATTTAATGACAGATTATTTCACGGACCTCAATTTTAGAATAGCACCGCACAAGTCGTATTAAAATATAATGACAACATTATACCATGGGTGAAAGAATACAAATACCTAGGTATCATTATGACTAATACATTAAACTGGAGTAAACAGATTGAGAAAATGTGCAACGAAGCAATTAAAGGGATAAATGTCATTAAATCATTAACCAGAGTATGGTGGGGATCAGATCCAAAAACCCTGCTTCATATATACAAGGGAATAGTCAGATCTCACCTGGATTACGGATGCCAACTAATTAATCCAACCGCTAAGAAAAATAAACAAAAACTGGATTCGATCCAGTTTCAGGCTCTAAGAACAATTTTAGGATGTATGAGATCAACATCAACAAACTTATTATGAGCAGAAAGTGGCGAACTTTCCCTTGAGTATAGAAGACAATGGCTAACGAAAAAATTTATCATCAAAACATATATCTAATTAACAATCCTGTGATGGAAAATGTTATGAAGTTGAGAAGTATGGACATGTCCATGGGATACTTCCGTAACAGAGAACTTCCATATTGCATATTGCGTAATGGTACTGCCTGAAATTCTACAATATGAAGAAGACATACAAAAACATGAAGCTTTACCTTCATTTATATACAGCAGAGAATACCAAATGATGACAATCCCAGTAGTAAATCTAAACTTAAAAAAAAAATGAATATAATACTCAGCAAACATTTCTAGAAATGAAGAATAGATACCTAAGCCAATATTACCATATACCTATACACAGATGCATCGGTAGAAAGAAAGTCTAATGCAGCTGGATTCGGGGTCTACTGCCCAAACATTGGGTACAGTTTCTCTTCAAAATTACCAAACCATATTACAATCTGTACGGCAGGAACGGTGGCAATCCACAAGGCGACAACATTGTGCCTCGAAAAGGATATTCGAAAGGCAATTATATTTACGGATTCGCTTAGTGCAATAAAAAAAATCTCAAATAATAAAGGAACTAAGAATCTAGAGCATATATCTTTCTTAACCCAACAGATCAAAATAGAATCGAATGCATACGAATTTGATACCAGGATATGTTGGATACCGGGACATGCAGGCATGAAGGGAAATGAGAAAGCAGATCAGGCCAATGTAGGGAGAATCCTAAGGATACCTTATCCTAGGCAATTGGACAAAAATGACTATATCCCCACTATAAGAGCAAACCACTATCTGAGCTGGAACAGCTTCTGGCGGGAGACATTGAGTAGTAGAGGGCAGATATATTCAACGCTGGTTGAGGGTTTTCCTAGAAGACCATGGTTCTTTGAGTCGGAATTTCTAAGTAGACGTCATGTAAATACGATTATTAGATTACGTACTAATCACTGCTTAACCCCTCAACATCTGCACAGACTGGGTGTCAGGGATACCCCCGGGCGCGAGTGTGGGGATTTGGGTAACTTACAACATCTTCTATTTGAGTGTAAAAATATCAGACCAAATTTTTATGAAATACTGGTGAAACACAATGTCCAAACTCCTATATCTCTATCGACTCTGTTGTATAACCCTAGAGGTGACATCATTAAGATTTTAATAAAGTATTTAAGTGATAACAATTTAAAGCTGTGAACTCTGAGCTTTTAATGTGGAAGATCCTTCTTTTTAGCACCATCCTCTTGATCCGAGGCATCATTTCTTTTGTGAATGGCTCCTTGGATGTGCTGTCTGTCTGACTAACCCCCTTATTATTAATAGTTTGGATAGGAGCCGGCCTCCGACGCGATTCATTTCGCAATCCTAAAAAGTTATAAAATTCGGTCTGGCTAAATACCTAGTGTAAAGGCCAAGAAACAAACAAAAAAAAAATCTAATAAGAGCCCTATGGGTGTGCGAAGGAAATCAATGATCAGTAAAATCAAATATTGCTTAATGACTGCCACTCCTTTCTGATAAAAAAATGGTTATTTTGAAATAACTTGAAAGTGAATAAAGATATCGAAATGCGGTTTACGCCAAAATATATGTATTTTCATTTTTTAAAGAAAATCAGAGAAAGCAATAACTTTTGTAAGCAAAAATCCTCTGGAGAAAGAGAATCTTAATTAGGGGCCATAACGAATACCAATTTTTCAATAAGCCTGTCATTATGTTTAATAGCTTCCCCTCTTTTATTATTGGAGATACAAAAAAATATTGCAACACGTTTTTTCTATTAAAGTTAGCAAGCAAGTGAAGAGTTTAATTAAAAACAAGCCTAACACCGGAGAGTCGTGTTTGCAATGCCCGGCTCCGGGAGTGGAGTCGTAGAGCGCCACCAGTTCTTCCCAACTAAACTGGAAAAGATCCGCTGGTGTTGTACTGGGTTGTTAGGCAAACTTATCAAGCAAAGAAACTCAACCTTAACTTCACAAGAAAGCACAATCTAAACTTACGGATCAATTTATTAGCTTCTAGGTTTTTTTTCAACAGCAACAATCCTACAGTGAAATTTTTGGCAATTTAAACGCAAAGGAATGTCAAATGACTATTAAAGTAATTAATAACAGTAGTGCAATATGAAGATTGTACGGAGACCAATTCTGTTGTTAACTTGGTACTGTATGCCTTTTACCTAAACGTTCTAAACACTACAATCCGAAGTGATCACTTTGGTTTATCTAAGCGTGCGATAGTAGCTGCACCAATTATAAATGTAGCAATAATAATATTTAGTAATAAACGGCCACAATAATTAAATCAATTGACGCGATAAATAAATAAAAAAGAATAAAATTATTGAAAACTATCTTAAAGCTTGCCTGTCAATGCTTGATTTATATTCAAATATTAGAAACAATTATTAATCGGCAAGAGAAATAAATGATTTAACGAAACTTGGCTCTTTTAAGGCACAATCTATAGTGCTAAATTAAAAATAATTAGACAAAAAAAAGGAAGATAATAATAAAGATAAATGCTTCTGTACGATACCCCGTTAGATCCTGTCGTCGAGCTCAGTATGGGAGGTAGGAAGTACCCCTGGTGAAGGCGCCGGGCACCTGTAGCAAAGACAATACTACTAGTATTATCTTTGCCTATAGCTAACTCAGATACTGCAATGTTAACTCGATGGCCCCGAGGGTAAAACTGGCAGAGGACTCGGTATAGCCCGGAGAAAAACTGGCGGTAGTATAGCCCAGTGATAGAATTGCAGCGGGGTAGCCCAGTGGTAGAACCCTGTAATAACCCAATGCGCATTAGACAAAGCCCCCTTATTTCAATGAAAAAAAAACTATGCAAGGGGGACTTCCATAAATATATTTTCTTTATAAAACAAATCCCCCCTAAAAAATAATTATGGGATTTGCAAATAAAAGAAATACAACTTGAATATAAAAAAAGAGATAGGCATGAATCACCCCTAAAAGAAAATATAAACTTCCCCATATGATCAAAACTAAAGTCACATTAAAATTAAAATTCAGATATGATAAAAAGGAATAGATAGATAGATAGATAGATAGATAGATAGAAATGGTCTTTATTTTCGTATGCATATTTACATAGAAAGTGAGTCAAATGCCTTAAAACTAAGATAGCAATAGAATAAATCTAATATATAAAGACTACACAACACATTTAGAAACTTATTGTGCAAGGAACATAATTCATTTGTAATAACCTTTCTTCTTTTCACTGAATGACATTCAGAGTTTGTGATAAAACATCTCACAATAGAAGACTAACAATTGTTAATTTAAAAGCAGCACATACATTTTTGTGTTTACAGTTAAAATAATACAAGTTCACAACACTTAAGCCATTTCAGGAGTAATAAACAAAACAAAAAAAATCACAACTAAATTCTGTCAAAAAATTCGGCTATATTATAAGGGCTCATGTCAATAAGCAGTTTTTAGTTTTATTTTTAAAAATATTTAGAGACGGAGCACCTTTAATATTGTTAGGTAAAGCATTATAAAACAGGCAGCCATTATAATAAGCGCCTCTCTGGTAAAGAGCCGTGGAGTGCTGGTCAGCAACCAACAATTTTTTATTCCTGGTGTCATATGATCCATTGATACAGTTCTTTTGAAACAACGTCATATCATTTTGGACAAAACAAAGTAATTCATATATATACAAACCGGTAACAGTCAGAAAATGTAAATCCTTAAAGGCTTGTCGACAAGATTCGCGAAAATTTTAATGATACGTATAGCATATTTCTGTAAGATAAAAACCCTGTTAACATTTGTGGTCCTACCCCAATGAATAATGCCATATTTCAGATGTGCATAAAAGTTTGCGTAATATAAAGTTTTCAATATGGAGTCACTACACTGATTTGACATTGTTCTTAATCCAAAACAGACAGAGGACAACTTTTTACATAAGTTATCAATGTGGGAGTTATAATTTAAATGGGCATCAACAAAAAATCCTAAGAGCTTTATTTCCTGCAGAAGGTCTATTTGTTTTCCATTGAGGTTGATACGCTTTATACTTAAGTTTGACCTTACCGACCTAAATAACATACATGCAGTCTTATCATTGTTAATGACTAATTTATTTTTAAACATCCATTCACTGGCTTTGGCGAAGACTAGATTGACAACCGGCTCGACGTCAGCGCAACGTGACACCTTCATTATTAAATTTGTATCGTCAGCATATGACATAAGAATAACCGACAAGTTTTTAAAAATACTATGCAAATCGTTGGCGTAGATTATAAATAGCAAAGGCCCAAGTATGGATCCTTGTGGGACCCCTACATTAACATTCGCCACGTCCGAGAGTATCGGACCTTTGTCAGATGACATTTTGACAATTTGCGTTCGATCCTCTAGGTATGATTTAAACCATTGTAAGGGAACCCGTCTAACTCCGTAAATATTTAATTTTTTTAGTAAAATGTTGTGATTTAAAGTGTCGAACGCCTTATTTAAGTTAATATATAAGGCAATGCCAATCTCTTTCTATAATCCTATTTACTTCGTATAAAAATGAAAATAGGGCAGTTTCTAAGCCTTTGCCCTTTACAAAGCCATTCTGGGACGAGTATGATATTGTACTTTCTTAAGAACGAGCAAAATTTATTGTACATAGTTTTTCGTATACTTTGGAAAAACTATGGCTATTTTAAGTTTTTTTGGGAAAATACCCGTTTCTAAGGAGCGATTAACTGTATGTGTTAATGGCAAGGATATCAAACTTTTTACATGTTTTAGTATTTTACTTGAAACGTCATTTTGGCCTGTAGAGAACGCTGATTTTAAATCTGTTATTGTATTGATAATGTCTTTTTCTACAACGGGCGACACAAAAAAACTATTCTCCTGACAAATTACGCAATTTTCAATGTACTGGTGGTCAATGTCTGAGATAAGATAACTCAAGGAATTTAATGCAAATGGTGGTCAATGTACAAAAAAAAAGGTTAACACAGATAAGGCAATTAAATCCTTAAATTAGACAAAAAAAACTTTAGCAATAATTACCTTACTTGTCTCAAATTCAAGTTCAAATTCAAAATATGCTTTATTGTCAAAACAAACTTAAATATTGTTGTTAACAAAGCTTTCACAGAATAAGAGGTTGTCAATACTACAGACTAAAAACTACTTAGGTCAAAATACAAAAGGAACACCTAAGTGTAATAAAATTACATAAAAAACTACATATAAAGAGTCAAATAAAAGCGAATAAAGGTTTTAAAGTTAGCCACAAAATTTGTAGTTACAGATACAGATAGAACTCAGTAGATAATCCTAGACAATAACATATAACAATAAATAGACCCAAAACATTACCTACAAGCAACACAAAAAACATTTTATGGAACAGGAATAAGTGAAACAAATACAGTATTTTATTAGTTAAATCTGTCAGAAAAATATTCAGTAAGGATATAGTAGCAAATATTAAGTTAATATTCGGTGATAGTAGCCTTTGCTTAATAAGAATCTCTTGGTGGAACGTCTAAACGCAAGAATAGTATTCGTTTGGCGCAAAGACAAGGGCAAATGGTTGAAGATCTTTTCCGCACTATACACAATCGAGCTTTTTACTTGTTCAGATGTTGGTATTGGTAATCTAACATGTGAGTTTTGTCGAGTATTATAACCCGTATCCTGCTCCACACTTAATTAATTTTTATGCTTTTTAAAAATGTGGCAGACTGTTTCCAAAATGAAAATACAGCACAAAGAAAGTATTTTGTGTTCAACAAATAAGGAACGACAAGACTCACGAAAACTAACCTTAAATAAGCACCTGATAGCCCGCTTTTGTAAAATAAAAACCTTATTAAAGATATATTGGGAGCATGATCCCCAGAAGCAAACACCATATCGGAGATGGGCTTCAATTAATGAAAAGTATGAAGTTCTGGCCACTGAGTCATTTAAGGCATTCGCAATCACCCGAATGATGATTGATGATGATTCTCGAATTTTAACCCAGGATCAATGTACAGACCACGGAATTTACTAAGGTCAGAAGGTGTCACAACATCATCGCTCAAATAAACATCATTTAAAACACATTTAAATTTTAAGATATTGGTCTTAGCAATATTGAAGCAAAGCTCATTAGCATCACACCACTTTTTTACCACACACGAGTCAGACTGGATATTTGCCTCAAGTTGTTGAGAGTCTTTATTATGCCACAGAATGGTGGTATCATCAGCAAAGACGGTGAAATGGCCATTTATTGAAAGATCAGGGAAATCATTCACAGAGAGAAGAAATAAGAGAGGTCCCAGTACTGAACCTTGAGGAACACCTATGATGGATTCCATTTCATTGGAGTTTTGGCCTTGAAAAGTCACAGTCTGCACTCTTCCCATCAAATATGAACGAAACCACTCCCAAACCAGCCCCCTAAAACCATACGCTTCCAATTTCCTTTGCAGTATTCTATGGCTGACACAATCAAAGGCTTTTGACAAGTCACAGAACACCGCAGCTGCACAATCACCTTTGTTCAGTCCAAGATACAACTTGTCTAAAAAAATAAAAATGGCATCAGTAGTGCTTTTGGATGCCTGAAAGCCAAATTGTTGTACACTAATAAGGTTGTGCAAGTTTAAAAATTTAACAACCCTATTCTTGACTAGTTTCTCCACTACCTTTGATAATGTAGGTAACATGGATATTGGCCTAAAGTTTGACGGATTATTTGCATCTCCACCCTTGAACAAAGGGACAATAAAAGCTTTCTTTAAGCAAGACGGGAACATTCCTGTTGGAAAAGAGATATTAATAGCCTCTGCCAACACACTCAAAGCTGTCTCTGGCAAAGCCAGCAACACCCTGACCGATATTTCATCATATCCAGAATAATTTTTTTTGGAAATTTGCTGTAAAACTGACTATTCTGTAAAATTTAGCAAATCAGTCAGTGATTCTACATTTCGATCTGATTTGTTTGAATAATATATATTAAAGTCTCCTGTTAAAACTAAATTTGAATTAATTGGAAATTGGCTCAACAAAATTTCTAGATTTTCTAAAAAAATTTTAGCATCAGTGGCTGGTGACCTATATATACAAATAACATAAACATTTATATTTTTAAAAAACACAATACAGAACTCAAATACCTTCTTCTGCAACAAAAAATCGAAGCCATTAATAGAAACACCCTTAAATATATCTTGAAACCATCTTTCCATCATAATAAGTGTTCCACCATGAATATTGCTTAATCTATTATACCTAGTTACAACTACACAGTTTTGCATATGGAAAGGTTTTAGTGGTCTAAGCCAATGCTCAACAAGAGCTACAATACCAGGAAAGTTAAGTGATTCTAGTAAAATAAATAACTCATCAGTTTTGGGTCTTACAGACTGAATATTTAATAGAGCTACGGTGGTATTTTTACTATGCTCTGTGAATAAAAATTTTGTTGGGAGATAATTGGTTCATCAACCGAATCAACAGCTGTAATTGATGTATCAGAAAACACCGATCCCGTGCAGTTTACAGATCTCAGTAGAATATTGTGTTCAATAGCAAATGACATTTTTACATAAAAAGGTATAAGCTGACATACTGAGTCTGTAGTGACATGACATGTTTTCCGAAGTCATCCGAAATTAACCTCACAGACAAATTTGATTTTCGCACAATTGAACTTATAAAGCGAAACATTTTAAGCTCTTTATGCTACCGCACTTCATGTAAACAATAACATTTCCAAATCTACCAATTGATAGCAAGCTCTTAAGTCCTGCAAAAATAGGAATTGTAATACCTAAATCTAAACATAAAATAAAACTGTCAACGGACGATAAACCAACAACAGAATGAAATACTTGCTTACAAAAATCTTGAAATGAACAACCAGAATATATTACACCAGACACAATATGGGTTGAGTTCAAAATATTCCCAATCTTAACAGAAAACCCCCTAGCACTAGAATCTCTATAAATAAGAGCTCTATTCTTCTGGTTTTGGACCATATCGGATCCTACATCGCCTCGACTTTGTTTGCTAAAGTGAATGATACTGGATCTACTTCGCTCTGAGACATGGCTTTCATCCCCGCTTTCCTCGTATCTACGAATAGGACCAGACGTAACCGCTAAAAGTTCATCATGGAGACACATTTCTGTGCTCTGTTCTTCCTTATCCAAAAGTAGTTGAATTTCACTCTTAAGTGGGTTGACCTCCTTAGCATAACAGTCATTGTCAGCTGTACTTGTTTCAATAGAGACCACTAGGTTCTTTCTTAGTTCCTCAAGGTCATGTATTTGTAATTGCAGTTCTGAGTTTAACTTCGAGGCCTCTAAGATGCTGGTATCGGGTACACCCAGATTTGCAAGTTTCGGTTTGCTTTTTGAGTTGGAAGCTGGGAATGCTGTTTGAGTTGAAATGGCTTTGCATAACATATGTGTTTGGGAACCCACTGAAATTGAAATTGAAGACTTGTTCAAACTTGTTTCAAATTCAGCGATTTTCATGTTAACAGTCTCTAGGCTGTCAACTTCCAGGGCCAATTGTTCTTCAGTCTTCTGTGCTTCCTCTGTAAAATCTTGAGTAACTTTTCTTTGCCGCTTTATGAAGATTTTTTGTTTTCCAGAGTTAGCTATTGCCAGGCTGTTTCGACTCCAACTCCCGGACAGTTTGATTCCTTAAATGTTCAATTTCTTCCAGGGAGATTGTTCAATTTCTTCCTCGGAGGGTGGCTAGAGAGCCGACGGTCTCGGTTTTGCAAGATGAGCTCGGAAGCCTCTAGAAATAATGGAAAAGAGCCATTAGCATCATGACGTCCACGTGCTTCACAAGCAATAGAAAAAAAATAATTCCAGGAAACTTGGTAGCGTCGAGCACTGTTAAGGGGCTCACTCAAAGATCCCTGGAGGGGTAGCATTAGCACAATACAAAAGTTGAGTCCACTAAGACAGCACTAAAGCAAAAAGCTTCTCTTCTCACCGAAGGGTATTTCTAGAAGAACGAAATCATCGGTTTCAGTCAATATGCCTTTTTCCATTTCCACGGAATTAGAGAACTAACGTCAGATCAGAAAAAAATAAGATAATAAACGACTTAGTTCTCGTTTATTATGGTCGTAAAATAAAGGCGGAACCACAATTAATGAGCTGAAATTAAATTGTTCAAGAAATACTAGAGAATATTCCCCAACAAAATGATAATCTTTTAAAGATCTAAATCGACAGCAGCAATTATGGGAACTAGCCCATTTCTACTACCCATCACTGCCACCAACAGTACCAACCGGATATTGCGAACATTGCAGCATGCCGCGTGGAAAGACAAATATCCGAGGTTATCAGAAGTTATGAAATATTCAAACCGAAAATAAAATATGAATTTAACGGATTTAATTAGGCTTACAGTAGGCTTTATGGCAGTGGTTCCCAAAGTGGGCGATAATGCCCCCCCAGTGGGCATTAGAACCATCTCGGGGGGCGGGAAAAAGCTCAACTGATTTTTGGGGGCGGTAAGTATAATTTAGTGGGCGGTGGAAAAAGAAACGAATAGACCAGAAAAAGAAAAGAAAACCAAATAGTAAATGGCTCTTTATGGAAGTTACTCTTCTAACCTTCTTATACTCTGCGTTGGTATCGACAACACCGGCAGTTCCGACACAACCCAACGCCACTTACACTAGTAGGTGGCGTTGGGCACAGTCTAGTCTACACTGTAGTGTAGGTGGCGTTGCACAACTCCGCGTGCACCTGGATTGTCTGCAGACTTTGTTTATATAGGGAAATAGTTATTCAACCTCGAACTGAAAAAAGGCCTCATCGCTAGATGGCGTCCGGCCTGAAATGTGCCCATTCTTAAATTTCAAAAAATTACTACGGGTCCTACGAGAGACGTTGCAAGGAGGGAGTTCCTACATTTCTATTGGTGCATTCCCGGGCTGTTACCTCGCGGCGCGGAGTGGAGCCGCGTGGACGAGTGTTGCTAATAATTCCGAATATCTCATTGTTTATTTTTAATTTTCCGCCATTATTCAAGTTGAAGAAGCTTTACTTTGTAAAATGTTTGTGTTTGGGTTGTAATGATTAATTTTGGCTGAGTAAATTGCGATTATCTATCTACGTTTTTTTTCTAGGTAAGTACAAAAGTACCCACTTCCTTTGTTTTGTAGTTTTTGTCGGAAATCAGAGTATTGCAATAGCAGTTTCGAAGTTTAATACACAGAACAGGTTTACTTAAATAGGATGAACATTTTTCTAATAATCATATATATGTAGATAGAGATAGGGTAAATCTTTACATCTACTTTTTTTATATCCATCAGTATGCTTTCTCATAATATTAACGTTTATTTTGTACGTAAGTACATATACACAGATGTTGCACGTCTAGGTGTCTATGAACAGTTTTGAATAGTTAATTAATTGATTGATAGGCATGTATAAGGAAGGATGACAAATGTATGGAATGAATATTGATTTAATTAATAGCATATTATGATATAAGTGTATAAGAACACTTTTAAAGCACGCGCGTTTAGATGTCTTTAAATTTACTTTTTTGGGTTGTTCCACATTTGTATTTATTTAATTGTTTCAGTTTTTGACAAACAAATTCTTTACAAGCTAAGTCAAAATTACATTAGATTTTAATTTGTTTCAGATAACGTCTATTTTGAGAGCATCAATTTGTAAAGGAACATCCCCTGGGCGAGAAAGCTTTCTTTGATCGCTGTGCCTACAAAGTATGTCTTCGTCATTGGTGCCAAATATTTTCCCATTAAATGTGGTTCAAGAAATCTGAGCAGTTAAATTTTTAAGTACACAAGTAGCAGTCACCTGATCAAGTACACAAAAAGCAGTCACCTGATCAATACATCCCTTACAATAGGAAGAGTTCCAAAGGAAATTAGGACCAGTAGTGTTATTGTGCCTATCCCGAAAGTGCCTAGACCAAATAAACCAGAAGAATATATTGACCCATTATTTTATTATCTGTAATAGACAAAATTCTGGAAATTGTGGTATGCACAACTGCGACAGTTTCTAGAGGTAAACAAATTGTTATTTAAAGGTCAGTCGGGTTTTTGGGAAAAACATTCGTGCGAGTCATCATTACAGTATGTGTGTTCGAAATGGTGTTCATAAGTTCATGATGAAAATATTGACCTTCAGCATGCTTTGAGACCATCAATAGGAGAAGACTTATCCACAAACTACAGGCCTACGGAATTACAAACAGTGCACTTATCACCTGGAGGATCGCTCCCATGTGACTAGAGTGAATAATGTGTCCTCAAATCCGTTTGATAGTGAGATAGAGGTGCCGCAGGGCAGTGTTCTGAGCCCCCTTTTGTTTGTGCTATATGTCAATGACCTAGACCGAGTTTTAAATGATATGTTTCTAAGTTTGTTTGTGGACGATATGTTGATCTGTGTTTGCGGGAAGGATTTTAATCAGGTAGTAGATACTATGAAATTGAAACTTGACATCCTTTATAACTCGTGTGTAAATAGACGTAGGTTAAAAAAAAAAGACAAAGTACATGGTTTTTTGGCTCTAAGCAGAATTGTAATAGATTTCTAGAAAATAATTATTGGATTAAGATAGATATCTAATAGCCTATTTGAAAATGCATCTAGTAATATTTAGGGGTAGTTTTGGATTCTCAGCTTAATTTTTCGTTACATGTAGATCATATTAGAAAAAAAATTGGAAAAGATAGAATTTTTTAGGAGAATAGCTGAGATTCTTAGGCACTGGAGTTCTGTTCTTATATATAATAATACCATTATATATCCGCATTTCTATTACTGTTTTTCATTGTTGATATCAGGTAAAAAGGCTGATATACAAAGACTCCAGTTGTTACGAAATAAAGCTATGCGCACTATATTGTTCTGTAATTAATTTGATGCTAAAGCCACTTAGATGGCTTTCAATACAGCAAAGCATAGAGATGTCCAATGTACTATTTATTTTTAAAACAAAAAATCAATTATTGCCCGAATAAGCTGGTTTGAAGGTGATTCATGTTTATCCCACCGGGAATTCATAATTAATGTTTTAGAACTTATTACAAACAAAGCCTTAAAACTATTAGGATTTATTAATAGATGCCTTATACAACAATATTGCTTCAAGGCTCTTTACTGTTCTTTAGTTCGCTCGATTCTTGAATATGCAAGCCCACTTTTCAATCCATATTATGCAAAATATAAGTATATGATTGAAAAAATTCAAAGAAAATTCCTAAGAGTGATTAACTTTAAACTACAAATTCCCCTAGAGCAGCTCGATTATCAACTCTTACAGACATTGCTGAACATCGATTCTCTGGAAGACCAAAGAGCTTTGTTGGATGTTAGATATCTGGATCTTGGATCCATTAAATTTAACATTCCCTCAATTTGATAGACTTGCAAAATCAATTATTTGCCGTCGCTCATGGCAGTAGGCTTGGTCATTTGGATTTTTGGCTCTATATGTGCTTCAATTTTAAATTTTTGTATGTTTATTGATTTAGTACCTATGTAATGTGTTTTAGATAGCTATAGTAAAATTTTGACTTTTATCCTGAATTGCATTATGTAATTGTTATAGCTTATATTAAGGTTTTATTTTGTAAATGGCTTGCCGTGTAACTTGAATAAATAAATAAATAAAATTAAGGACTTTAATATATAAACAGTGTAAGTCATATTCAAAATGCGAATTGACATTATAATTTTTTTATTCACTATCCACTTTTATTCACGGAGTAAAAAACAACATTTTAATATTACTCCAAGAGTTATTTTTAGTTACTTAGTATTCAAAAAAGTTGTTTGCAGTTTTTTTTAACTGGAACATAAAACTTTAAATGTATATTATATAATTGTATTTTTCCAATTTACTACAATTAAGGATTTTTTCACAGTGTAAAAAAGTTATATTTTTCTAGCGAGTTTGAATTTCTTAAATTAAAAAGTAACTTTTATGGACCAATATTGTTTGGCAGGAAACATGATTTTGAATATGATTTGACAATTTTAAATATATATATACATATATAATTTTTTAAATAAATGAGATCTGTGAATCATCTTATATTTAAATAATGATAAAACATTAGTCGACGGATTACAATTAATTTATTAGTTGATTCTTATTAAATGGTGATGCTTTTAGGTTGTATCTATGTTAATGTAGTCCAATTACTTTTCGATATTTAAGTAATATTTATAAGTACTTATTTATGGAGCTGTAGTCGATCTAATCTCTTGATACATCAGTTTGTCACAATAGCTATATTAGCAACTTCTGATTGAAAAATAGCAAAAATAATTATGGTTTCAAATTTCCTTAACTGGTGATTAATTGTAACTTATAATATACAAGAAAGTTATTTTAAGAACATGTATAACTTTACAAGTTTGATAGGCAATAACACAAAACTTTGATATGAAAAAATTTGGCATCTAAGATAAAATAAATGAATTATTTCAAAGGGAAATAATACAAGTGAATATAAAATGATCAGTTGAAAATAAGGGATGAATCAAACCAGAAGTTGCCCGAAACAGCACACTATATACACTTCTTAGTTCTTTAGTTTTAAGGGTTGTATAGGTTGATGTGTTTTATCAATTGAATTGTTTAATTTTCGAGTAAATATAGTTTTACTCGGATGTTGTTTATTTCACTATCCTAAATCCGAATTTTTTCAAAAATTATTTACTTGATTATAGCGAATAAACTACAGTATATATTTTGAAGAGTACATTTATATTAATTTAATTTGATTGTCAATTATGTAATAATGATAATGGCTATAAGCGATTGAAAACTTTTGAACATTGGCTGTTGGCCTGGAGCAATATTGTACCGATACATAAATTAGTATTAATATATGCCGAACTCATATTAAATAAAGACTTATCCAAAGTGGTAAGAGTTTTGATTTCAGTTTTTAAACACCTTATTTCTTATCTCCCCCTCTTTTGCAAAAATAATGAAATTTAATAAAATAAAAATATTTAATTTTATTATTAATCTCCAAATAACAAGACATTTTAATCAATAATTTGATAAATACATGTTTCTGGTGCATTAAAGCATAAAATTGCAGAAAATGTTTAATTGTCTTCTTTCTATAAGAAGAAAAAATACATAAAATAACTATATCTACCTACTATTGGAACTAAATTTAATTTTTATCTATATTTCTCTATAAACATTGTAAGTTTAAAAATTGTAATACCTTACTTTTTGTCTAATAATAGGAAACGAATAATCAATTTTTATAAATATAATTTTATAGTTTAATAATATGTTTTTAGTGTTCCTAATTTTGAATGCGTTAAAATATCCAGTTTATATTGTAAAATTTTACTTATATCAAGTCATAACGTTTTACATTTACCAAATAGGATTTTATTATTGTTTATTATTTTCCCGTTTTTAATGGCATATGCAAATCTATTTTCTTCGACTACTGCATCAATTCAATTAGGCCTATATGAATAATAGAAACTAGTAAAGAAATTGACACAAAAATCAATGTGTTAAAAATGCTAAAAACCATTTTCCCAAACAATAAAATAAATTCAATTGAAAAGTCAAGATTGTCCTGCTTCGCCAAGGGGAAGCAGGTATTGGAAATTACATTCTGTGTGTAAAAATTAAACTGATAAAACCGGTTCTAGCCACTTAGCCTTGGCTGAAAATCATTTCTTGGAAATCGACGGCTCCGCGAATATAATTATGTATTCCCCTTTCTACCCCTTCCTTTTCGTATGTAGGGTAAACATTGCACGTGTTTTCATTCAGAAATACTGTTTTTGGTGCCAGCCACTGGGGGCAGCACCTCTCCACAGGCCCCGTTGAACGACTAAGTTCAAGAAGTTATATAGTGGCTATATATTAGGCATATATACGTGTTAAAAGAGTTATATAGAAGTATTATAGAATAGTTTTTTTGGAGCATTTAGTTACACTTTTATATAATAGCTGAGTAAAGTGGTCCCTTTAAGACAAATATCAGCCATATAAGTAATATATAATTGATTATCTTACCTTTTATAGCATCGTTTTATTCTATAAACTAGTGATATAAACGTTTGTTTAACCTTTATAAATCTTTTTGTGTTACTTGGGATGCCACTAACTTTAGATTTAACCAGAGATTAAAAAATCCCGGATAAATTTTACCTCTGGTTAAATATAAAATTAGTGTCATACGATAGCTTATGAAAAACCAATACAGGAAAGTGCAGACCGTTTTGTTCTATCTTTAGCCGTTTAGATTTTACAAGCTGTCAAACTTGGTAAATGGTCGATTTTCAACTGTCAATATTTCAAAAACCATTAGAGATAGATATAGGACATTATTCATGAAATATGTCTAGAATTTTTCGCACAATCCAAATATGCGATAAAATACAGAGTGTTCTATTTAAAATATCACAGTTGTGACTACTTTTTAGTAGCGGCAAAAGTTTGCAAGACCAAGAAGATAAAAGGTAAGCGGATCGGGAAGAGGATGAACGTAAAAGGCAAGCGGATTGGGAAGAGGATGAGCGTAAAAGCAGGCGGATCGGGAAGAGGATGAACGTAAAAGGCCAGCAGAACAGAACCGACTTCAGAAAATGTTTCAAGACCAAGAAGACAAAAGGCAAACATAACAGGACCGGCTTCAGAACATTTTACAAGACCAAGAAGATGAGAGGCAAATAGAATAGGATCGGCATCAGAAATTGATGCTGGATGTACTTGTAGGCGAGCAAGGAAAATTACAGAAAATATTGGACGAACAAAATGAGAAGTTTGAATAAGAAGTAGACAATATACTAAAAGAAGTAGGAACTGTTCATAAAGAAATGAGGAATCTGCAAGCGGAAGTTGCCAGACTAAAAAAACAAGGTATTCGCCGCAGGACAGAATATCAAACCTCTAACATATGACGGTCAAGCATCCTTGACAATGTACAAAAGATAATTCGAAGCCGCTGCTGTTGTCAACGGTTGGAATAACGAGGAAATGGCTACATCACTAGTGGTAGCGCTTCGTGAATCTTCCCTGGAACTACTACAGGCCATTCCCATCAGCCAACAGGGGAAATATATATGACATACTTGTAGCTGCCCTGGAGAGACGATTTGGAGACCAACACAGAAGACAACTGTATCAGGCACAAGTAAAATTCCGACATCAGAAACCTGGTGAAAACCTGTAATAGTTTTAGATAGAAGTTAGACGTCTCGTTCAACTGCAGTGGATCCCAGAGCAACTTACAAAGGACCAGCTTGAGGATAGTGAACTAGCAGATATTTCAACTAAGGTGTAGAGGTTTAAATATATTCACCCTGTATTAGTCTATAAGTTCATTCACTTTTATTACCTAGCATAGTCAGCAGTGTGCACATCCTAATTAGCTCGTAAGCAACTAAGCATTATTGTCATATGTTGTAATAACGAAATCATTCAATAAACGTTTATCAAAGGGTCATCAGCTCTAGCTTTCTTGTTACGTTTTTGCATAGTCAGCAGTGTGCACATCCTAATTAGCTCGTAAGGAACTAAGCATTATTTTCATATATTGTAATAACGAAATCAATCAATAAACGTTTATCAAAGGGTCATCAGCTCTAGCTTTCTTTCCACCACAAAGGGATTCACTTTTAAATCTCTGTGGACTCAGTGGGACTCCCTGGTAGTTGAAAATTAACTTCTTAAACGAGCCTGGAAAGCACCGTTGGAAAAGTAGTGAAGACGCAGGCAGTATGTAGTATCAAGGAAAAGGGTATCGGAAGTCCTGGCAGAAGTCCATAATGGAAAATCTGGTGCTCATCTCGCAATGAACAAAACGACTGACAAGATCCGCGACAGATTTTACTGGGTCAACTACTGCCAGGATGTGAAATCATTGTGCCGGCAGTGTTCATCCTGTGCCGCAAGTCAAGGACCCAAAACAAGGGGAAAGATGAAACAGTATAATGTGGGACTACCGTTCGAACGTATCGCCAGTGACCGAATGAAGGCTCGATATGATCTCAAAGCTAACTCTATGGGATTTCAGATGAACGATAAAGTCTACTAATATAATCCACAAAGGAAAGGAAGGAAAGTTATAAGAGTAATTTAGTGTGTTTAATTGTATACAGTGATCAGGAATAAAGAGACTATTATTTTAAAATAGTAAAAGTTGTGATTTTGTTAGAACCCACGGCAAAAACGTAACAATACTATACGTTTTACCAAAGAGAAGGCATTTTAAACGACACTTCATTGTCGTTCGAGCAAAAAATATTAAACGTCCTCCTCTGACATTAATAACTTCCTGGTACCTCCGTGGCAAACTCGTTACTAAAAATCGGCTTGGGTCTTGAGGAATGTTTTCCCACCCGTTTTGTTTTGTCACGGCAAGTTCTTCCAACGTTTCAGGCGAATTTTCTCATGAGCGCACACGTAACTTTAAGGCAGACCACACCTGCTCAATTATGTTGAAGTCGAGAGATTTTTGAGACAAGTTTAACTGATTAAAGTTGCCTCCAAAAACTCCTGAAAATGAAGTTTCTGTATGTTCTGGCATTATCGTCGATTAATAGAAAATGCAGCCCAAAGTTTTCCGCGAATATTAATAAAATATTCAAAATGTCATACCTATAAACTACCGCATTTACAATCCTATTGGATATAAAAAATTCGGTTTTCCTGTTATACATCACTCCCGCCCATACGTTTATCCCCCCTCCGGCAAAAGCTTTCTGGATAGCCCTATTATGTTCTTTATATCGCTCATCAGGTTGCCTCCAAACGATGACCCTTCCATGGGAATAAATGAGGTTATATATCGTTTCGTCACTTAACAGGCAGTTCATCTATTGCTGAATCCTCCATCCTAAATATGTTTGCGCCCATTGTAACCGCTCAGCTCGATGCTGACGTAAGAGTAAACGGACTTCTTATACTAAAATAACAGTTGTATATAAGTAAACATCAAATTATTGGAATATTTGGAATTAATTCATTAGCTAATTTATCGCAAGTTGTTGTGATTTAGCCTCCTCTTAACTGTTCTATTGGAGACTCAGTCTACAGTGCCAGTATATCTGCCCATGTTCTCATTTAATTTCCTGGAGCTCAGATTTCTTCTTGGATTGGAATTTTTTCTTTGCCGACCATCTCCAGGCATGTAGGCAACTTCCCCCGTTGCTGCTTCAAACGAATAATTGTTGCCTAGCCGACGTTATAAATGTTGGCTACAGCCTGATCTGATAAGCCCTCATTAATTAAACGTATGCAATTAGCCAGTTCAGTTAAATGTGGCCTTTTACAAGTTATAATATATTATCGAGTTACACGTCAAACATATATGGAAACTCAGTGGTAAATGAACTAATCCATTATTTAGAGTTTCATTATTTTATTTATATGGCATGGGTTAGCAGTCAATTATGTATAAGTACTTAATATGTTTAAAAAAACTATATATATGATATTATTTAAAAATTAGCACCTGAGAAAAAAATTAAATATTTTTCGTGAGGTACAAAAAATTTGTGGCAATTGAACAAAACGGGATTTTGTCAATGGATTGGCCTTTTCTGTTTAGTCTGTTAGTCTTAGGTAACCTATCCTTAAGAGCTCCAATCATTATATGAACTATATACCGACCGGAAGAATTAGTGGGATCATCCACACAAACGTACAAATAATTATATCATTTTTCAGATGTAATTTTTTAAATAACGCCTAAATATAAGGAATCCACATTATTGCGTCATTTCTATCACTTGGAATGTTAAATTTACAATACTTCTAAGAAGTGACCTAAAATTATCGTAACTTCAGGGTTTAATTTATGTTTACAAATTTCCCCCGCTTCCTTATTTTTATATTTTGAAATAAAATCAGTTTAGCGAAGTATTTCAATGTGGACAAATTTATTCAAAGAATTATTTATTTTTTAAGTAGGTATTAGTTATATGAACAAATTTAAATAAGAAATAAACTTTAACTTACATGCAAACTGAGCAGTGCACTGTCCGCGTCCATATAAATTTATTTGTATGGTTTATCCAGTTTAAAGTATCACTTATCTTAGACATTTTTACCCGTTCTTGAGATATTTTACCAAAGCAAAACACCTCTTAGTTGAAAGTACGCGTTGTTCCATATTCGAGTTATTAAAAGCAATTAAAATATTCTGCCAACTTTTTACCCTCACCATTTACAACTCTAGGTATTTCTCGACGTTATTATTATTATCCGGCCATTTGGTTTGTTTTTTTATTATCAGACAATAAAACCATAAAATTGTATTAAAATACAAAGAGTGCGACGCGTGTTCTCGATGACATTAAACATTGGAAACCAAGAAATTTTATTTTAAAAGGAAGCCTTATCTGCATTTTCTCAAATTTTTCGATAATATGCATAAACATTATAATTTGCAAATTATGCAAAATGCATATCGTCTAGTAATAAGTAATCCGAAATAGCTTGTATATTAAAAGGTATAGATGCTAAACAATATTCATATTTAAAATAAACCAAAGGAAAAAATAATGTATTTATATATTTAATTTTATTTTTACAGTTTTAAATTGCCTCTAAAACTTTTGGCTCATTTGATGTGTGGTATAAAAATTAAAGGCAACGGTATTCATAACGAGATATTCATAAACAATTTTAATACTATTCTCAGGTAGACCTGATCTGTTGTATCCATCTACTCTAATAGTTTATATCCACATCGCGATCAGATGGTCACATCCCTCAAATGCAACTACTTGCTTACATATATTTGTTTTTATAGATACTAATAGAACAATATAAATACTAATAGAACAAGAAGTTTAGCAATAAATTGTATTGCGAGAGTCAAAACATGCAGCTTTCTAGTTGCAACAACTGTAGTGACTGTTTTGCTGTTGTACGATCATTATTTCTGGTTATTTAATCAAATAATGTTCTTAAAATTATTTATTTGTAGATGCATATATAGTTTAAAAACGAGCATAAGTTGCTGTTTTGAATTTCTGGTACAAATTTACACTCTAATTTTTTGGGCTGCCAGTTCATTAAGAGCTTGAGCTATTCCAAGATCTTCATGATCTTATAATTGCATATGATTTTTCACATATTTCATAAGTAAATCTATTGTTTGCAGATCAATCGGTGAAATGGACTCAACGGGTTCCGTCAGTGCAGTAGAGTCCGCCCTGGATCGTTTAGCAAAGCAACGAAACGACCTGGAGGAACTTTGGGCTGCCAGAAAATTGAGACTCGATCTCTGCTTAAGGTTACGACTCTTCGAGCGAGATGCGCTTGAAGTCTCCTCCCAACTAGAAATGTGGAGTGAAGAGTTGCAGCATAGTGAGCTTACCAGGGATATACCTAAGGCAGAACAATTTTTAAGGTAGTGTTTTTGTTTGATTTATGTAAACTATAGTCTTAAGCCTGTACAATGGGTAAATTAATTCGTTTAATACTTCTGCCAGGTATTGCAATTGCTCGCTCATTTTTGGAGTTATACGAACCAAGGATAAAATGCTACACTTATCGTAAAAGGGGGGTGGGATTCATTAAACGATTGTATGACGATGTACAAAATCATGTCACGAGAATATAGAGAGATCACCTACAAGCTCTAAACGGAGAATGGAGAAAATTTCCAAGATTCATCGCAACCACTTGTAAATCATTCCTCATTGAATTAAGTGTAAAGCAATACTCATAAGCTTGTGATATCGCAGCATGTAATAAGCTGAATCACGTTTAGATGGAATTGATTGGGGATCGAATTATTGACGCTTTCTACAAGGCAATTTTCATCGAATGGACCACCCGTGCATTTCGAAAAAAAATTATGTGTCTCACCTTTATAAGCACACAACTGTAAAAGACACTTCTGAAAGAGATATTAGGAATTGAGTTTTATTTTCTTTTTGAAGTTTTTATTTTTTCCTTTTCTTAATTTTTTTTTCTCCGAAAACCGCGTTTCTCTAACTCTTTTTTATTAAATTTTTTCTTTATTTCGTTTTATAATGCTTTTATTAACTTTTCGAATAATTTTTTTTCTTTTTATTAGTTTTTTTATTTGGTTTTGTAATACTTTTATTATCTTTCCGAACAATCTTTTGTTTTTATTATTATTTTTTTGCTTATTTCGATTTACAATACCTTTATTAACTTTTCGGTCACTTTTTCAATTTTTTTTTTCAATTTTTCCTAATTTTTTTCAGTTGTTTTTTCATAATGCATTTCTTTTCTTCCTATTTTTGCCATCCCCCACCTCGTAGCTGAACTCCTTCGCATTTTTTTTCACCGAAAACCCGCGTTTCTTAAAATTTTTTAATTATTTTTTTTCTTATTTCGTTTTATAATACTTTCATTAACTTTCCTAAAAAAATTTACGTTTTTGTCAGTTTTTTCCCGTTTTTTCGAAATTTTTTGGGTATTTCGTGAGGTGGGGGTATAATTCCCCCCGACCACTGATGATCCCGGGAAACGGATGACCGCTTGCCAGATTTTGCCGTTTTTTTCCCCAAAATCTACCCTTGAATTAGAGTCCATGGTCAAAGGTAACCCCCATGAGGCGCACCTACCATAAATTTCGACCCCGTAGCTCTTTCGGTTCTCCCGAAATTAATTATTTTAGTTTTTTCTTCTCCCTGGTGTGGAAGAGTCGGGAAATGGAGATCAGCAATTGAATTGCTCTTCACTGTTCGCCAAATTGTCAGAAAAGTGTTTGATATTATGCTATAGATATAGCCCAAATGCTAGTTGATGTTACGCAAGCCTATGATAGAGTACACAAAGGGCCGCTATATTCAGTTGTGGAGAAATGGAGAATTTCGGCGAAGCTGCCACGAATAGATGAGAATGAATTTTTCAAACGATATCTAAGTAAAGTTTTGGAAGTGAAAATGTAGGGATGTATAGAATATTTCTTAAGTACGTGTAGAAAATACAGGGGCGTGTTGCTGACGGTGTGCGTGTTTGCGGATATTGAAGGAGCCTTCAATAACACAGCCGTGGGCTCGATCTGCCGATCGGTGGAGCGAACGGAGGTGGGTCCGGTCATAACGAGCTGGATCCGCTCCATGCTCACTGGGCGGAGGGTCGAGGCTAGGCTGGAAGATGAGGTGGTTAGGGTCGAGTCATCGCGGGGATGCCCTCAGGGGGGGGTTCTGTCCCCCCTCCTGTGGTGCCTAGTGGTGGACGAGATCCTACGTATCCTGAGAGTAGAGCATGGGGTCTATGCACAGGCCTATGCAGACGACGTCGTGATTATGGCACAAGGTACCGAGGTGGGAATATTGCAGAGGCTTCTGGAGGAAGCACTGACAAGGTTCTCACAGTGGTGTAGGGATAACCAACTCAGAGCGAATCCCAGCAAGGTAGAGATGGTCATCTTTACCAGAAAAAGGAAGTTGGAGGTCTCTCCCAATATCGCGTTGGAAGGGACCCCTCTTGTGGCGAAGAAATGCGTCAAGTATCTGGGTGTCTGGTTGGACTCCAAACTGACCTTTCAGGAACACATTCGGCTCAAGACCGCGGCGGCGCTCAGTGCTCTGTGGGCTTGCCGTAGGGCGCTGGGAGGGACCTGGGGACTTGGGCCGAAAACTATGCTATGGATATACAGGACGATGATCGCTCCGATGCTCATGCACGGATCGGTTGTTTGGTGGCCAGGATCCATGAAAATGGCGTCCAGACTATTGCTGGACAAATTACAGCGACTTGCATGCCTCTGCATCACCGGGGCTATGAGGACGGCACCCACAAGGGCCCTGGAGGTGCTGGTGGGGTTCCCCCGTTGACGGACCGGGTGAGGCACGAGGCAGCCAGGGCGGCCATGAGATTGGCTGACGTGGGGATGTGGAGGGACAATGGCTCCTGCTGGGGCCATTGTGGTCTATGGCGAGGCCTGTCTGGGGACCTAGCCATCCTGGGTATGCCAGGTGACGCGATAGTTCCTGAGATAGGCTTCCCCGAGGGGCTAAACTTCCTCTTCCCTACAAAGGAGGACTGGACGGAGGGAAGGATGGGAACCTGGGATGGGCTAGTCTGGTTCACAGACGGGTCCAGAATGGGAACACTGTCCGGAGCAGGTGCGTACTGTGAGGCTCTGGGGCGGGAATTATACGCCTCACTTGGCGAGCACACTACGGTTTTCCAAGCGGAAATTTTTGCGATCATGATGGGGGTCTGGGAGTCGTTAAGGCTCAATGTCGGTGGCAGGAGGATTTTCTTCTGCTCTGACAGCAAGGCCGCACTCATGGCGCTGAAGTCGGTCCGTACGCGCTCTCTGTTGGTAAGGGAGTGTAGAAGCTGGCTGATTGAACTTGCAAAGCGAAAAAAGGTTACGCTGGTCTGGGTACCGGGAC
>MU188611.1:10320-60434 GCA_016904865.1 Pissodes strobi
CGATACGTTATAATCAATTTTAATAGATTTGGTTAGTTTGGGTTAGTTTCACTTAGTCTCAACTTATTTTAGTCATTTGAACCGGTTCCGATACGTTATGATAAATGTTAATAGATTTGGTTAGTTTGGGTTATTCGTCGAATCAACTTTGGGTTAGTTTCACAGGTTCAAAATATATTTAATATCTACAAACCATTCCATTATCGTTATATATGTACCTACTTATATCGAAGAAATAGCAAACAAAATCACATACTTTCTTTAAAATATCTGACAGCTAGACGATTTTTCCGATCTTGGCGCCTCTAATTTTATTACTATGTATATCTATTCCTTGATTTGGCTATAGATTTTACCTATTTGCCTTTGTTTTTTACATTGCTTCGTATATATTTCCACCGAAGTCCAAATAAAATATTAAAATACAAATAAAATTTAGGATTTTCATAAATCCGACTTGTTCTGAACACTCTGCCTACACACGAACGACTGATTAAACTAAAACGCTCCACATGCTGCCAACAATCTGCGGATTCTCGGCGGCTAGGACTGGCAGAAAATATTTAGGGGAGTGGAGCTACTGTATACTTTGGTTATTCTATCCTCTATTGTAGTTTGATCTACTGAGGTTAAAGTGTATAAAGATGGAGGTTGGGAAGGCCTTTCTATTATATTTTCTGGGATTTTATATTGAGTGCTAATTAGCAATTTGTTTACTAGTTTCTCTGGGTAGGAACCGTAGGAATTGTCCAACAATATACTCTTTAACTGTGATATGGATTGATCTCTGAAGTCTGTTTTCACAGCTTTTACGTCTCTGTTTAATGCTTAATATACTATTTAATCAAACTTAAAAAGTAGTAAGTATACCTGAAATTCTAATTAGGCGTAAGTGTTTAGAGTAACAATAACTGAAATAACAATAGAGAAATAAATGATTTATTACTAATTGGCAAACTCTTTGTTGGGTAAATATCTATCTTTAATTATCACCCGACGCAGATGTCGAGTTCAAACAATTATATAATCGCATGATATTTAAGCAAACTGATTTAACTCAAAGCTACTAAATAAATGAAATTAATTAACACAAAATTCCCTGGTTGATTACTCGAACTTTATTTCAAAGCTTGAGCCAAGCCAATTTAGCTGATTAATTATGTAATAGAACTACAAACTTTATATTGCGCTATTGATCCAAGAACAAATTGAAAACAACAAATTACCGAACAGTAGACTTGGTAAAATATGCAATTATACGATTTCCTATTCATTAGTAGATACGCCATTATCCTGACCTTTACCGCTGGCCTATACTGCCTTGTTTTTTTTCCAGCTTGGATTGTAAATGTGACTTCAAGTATTACCGAGCAATAATTTCAAACGCATCCTATGAAATCAATAATTAGATTCTTGGTCTTGAAGAAAATTAATTTAAATAATTACATTAAACGTTTTCGCACACATTTAGGAATGGGTCCTATTAATCTATGACTTGTTTATAACGATAGATTTGTTTCTACATATATTTGTCGTAGAATATATTACATATTATCATTGAAAAATAATCATTTTCCTGCTGCATGAGAACTTAGTTTGGTGACTTCAATTTTTATGAACGGGGAACGATGTGTCATCGAGAACCACACAGCAGTGTCTAGCTCGTCTTGTTCAGTGATGCTGTGATCACGAATGATCAAGGACTCTTGGAAACAATGTACTAGAGGTAATGAGCTATCTACCTCATGAAATGCATATAAAAATATGTGCAGCAACCTATAAGAATTTTTGTATATTTTGCTGCTATTGACCATCAATGGGTAACATCATTGTTTTTTGTGGCTACCCTGTCTGTCGCACTGGAAGGCGTCTTGTGTCTAAATAAGAGTATTGGTTTTGTGGTAATCTGAATGTTAGTTTCTTTATTAAAAGTATAATCATGGAAAAACCGTGCAACTAGGGTTGTAGCTAGTAACATGAAATGCAAGTCTTATAAGTGTGATATCATAAATCCAAATTTAAGTGACTATTTGGCGCATCTGTTTGCTTTTGACATGGACATCTCAAATTTCCAGGTGATGAGTGGTAAGGAATGCATAACAACTTCTAGCATACTGCCTTGTATAGTGCGCCAAGCGAGTGAACCTTAAGGCCCCTTGACATTATGCTTGTTGGCTGGTACTAACAAATTAGCGCTAGCCCGCTGGTACTGCTTGTGCTGTTTACATACTAGTATGCACTGTTTTGTGCTAGTACGTAAATATATTTTTTGATAAGTGAGACGGGTTTGAAATTCGCTGCCAATTTTCGAAGATGAGTGAACTGGAAAAAGGCATTGAAATAATAGCTACAATGTTACAAGATGAATTAAAAAATATATCACATAAATGCTTTGTTTCGCTTGTCTCTGTTTTTATAATATGCATCTTGAACATTTACAATATTTCACATTCTTTATATAAACTGACAAACTTTACCATTTCATTTTCACTCCATTTGTGTATAGGGGCCATTTTTATTTCTTCAACTGGTACATAAAAGTACAAACGCTTTTAACTTTACTGGCGCTAGTAAAATAAGCACGAGACTAGCGCTAGCAAATGTTTACACTATACTTGTCGACTGGCGTCGATCGACTGGTACTAGCCAACAAGCATAGTGTCAACGCCCCTTTAACAACGACTGAAGGGGGTAGAGGACTAGCACGTAAAAAATCTTGCCTTCCCATAGGCGCACGAGGTTATTCTTACCATATTATGATTGATAATATTGATTAGTTTAAGACGTTAAAATTAATTACAGTTTTTTTTTATATTACAGTTTTATAGTACAAAATATGTCATATAATAATATCTCATTTTTATAATAAGGATAGTATTCTATGATATTTGTTGTATATTTACATAAATATGTTGTAGTAATAAGTAGAGTTCGTTTCCCGAAGGTTTTGTATTGACGTCATTGATGACGTCGCTTAATTTGAAAAAAAAAACGGTTTATCGTAGCTAATTTTTGTATTAAAAGTTAGGCAATATTGAAGCAAGTATGTTCCAAAACGCTCTTTATAGAACGTTCGGAATTGTTTTGTAATAAAAATTTTAATTTAGAGAGTTCAGTTAAGAGAGTTATCCGAAATATATAAAAATTAGTTAACCGCGTATAATAATCACCAAATGCAAGAAAAATATAAGAAAGGTTAAAAATCTTCAAAGATATCATCAAATTAAGGGTTTGATGATATATAGGTTGTGTCGATTTTGCAAATTTCCTTTTTTTCGCTAGAAAAGGGGTGTCCTATAGAGTAGCTTAAGCCAAAAAAATCGGAGGATTCGCCACATTTGAGCCGAAAAAATATCCGCGTTTTGAGCCTAAATTGTCCTAGAAGGGCAAACTTCCACTACCACTTTCCCAGGTGTAACGTGAAAATATTGAAATTGTAACGTGAAAATAATGAAATTTTAGTAACCGACACCGGGGGCCTGGCACAGTGTTTCCAAAAGTTGTACATTTTCTTATGGAGAATAATAGTGTTATTTACTATTTAAGTATATTTAATATTCCACTTCACGCATAACCCTCCGCTCGCTTCGGGGGCGCAACCAAACAAAACTAACCCAAACTAACCCAAAGCATGCCGGAAATAAAAAAAGATTGAAATTTGTCAGTCGAAAATGCAAATATTTTTTAGTTTGTTTTCCCTCATTTGGGAATGTCTTGGGTTAGTTTGTTTGGTTACGCCCCCGGAGCGCGCGGAGGGCCATGTATGAAGTGAAATATTTGAGGAATATATACATACAAAGGAATAGTGTAATCGAATGAGTGTCTCTTTTATTCCGATGAATGAATGCAAATGCACATTGAACAATCATCCAAGCAGCCACGTTTACTATTCCGCGGGCAATGATATCATTATGGCAGGATCGACCATCCCTTCATCTTCATTCAATCGGACTACTGGGGGTCTCGGTCAACAGAAATAAGTCCTGGCATGACCACGTTGCTAACGTCGCAAAATCAGCCTCCCAGAAGCTTGGTACGCTATTTCGTAACAAAAAATGTATACACCGCAGCAGTTGCTCTTGCTTCACAAAGCGCAAATAAGACCGTGCTTAGAATATTGCTCACACATCTGGGGTGCCACGCCAGAGCACATCTAAAGCTACTGGATTCCGTTCGGAAGAGAGTTGTGCGTCTCGTCGGTGACCCGGAGTTGACTCGGATTCTGGATAGTCTGAAACACCGCAAACATGTGACCGAGAAATCCCAGTCTTACAGATAGTTTTACGGCAGATGTTCCCAGGATTTGGCCTGCCTTATCCCGCCCCTGACAACGCCTGTCAGACAGTCACGATAGACGGCAAGAGCACACCGGTTCGTCGTACAACTGGAAACACCTAGACCATCGGTTCACAAGAAATCCTTTGTCTGGCGCACTGCATCACTGTGGAACTCACTCCCAGGACGCATATTCGGATGTAACAAGAAACATGTCCATTCGACTATGCCGAACGTTTCTTCATATGTGACGTGCACGATAGCATTTAGGCGGATGTCGTGACTGTTACATAGAATCAACAAATAAGTCTTCAATTATGTCAACACTTCATGCATGGCCCTCCACTCGCTTCGCTCTCTATACGGGGGCTCAACAAATAGAAACTAACCAGATGCTAACCAAAACTAACCCAAAATTTTTATTTATTTTTTTTATTTTGGGTTAGTTTTGGTTAGCACTTGGTTAATTTCTGTCTGTTGAGCCCCCGTAGCGAGCGAAGCGAGCGGAGGGCCATGCATGAAGTGTTAAAATAATTGAAGACTTATTTGTTGATTCTATGTAACAGTCACGACATCTGACTAAATGCTGTCGTGCACGTCACATATGAAGAAACGATCGGCATTGCCGAATGGACATCTTGCCTGTTACATGCGAATATGCTTCCAGGACATCTGTTCCCAAAACTAACCATTCAAGAACCGTGTCAATCAACATCTTCGCACACACACCGCTCGTCAAGCAAGTGCTACTGCCATAAAAAATCATTCACCTAAATAAAAAAAAGAGTAGAGACACTTATAGCACAGCTTATTCACTACCAGCTAGTCAACTCTATCGAAATCGGAAAGTTGGAATGTGGGGCACTGCGCTCTGAGCGGTTCAGTTCCACAGTTGAATTTAAAATGAATTTTCGCTTCAAAATACATGACAAATTCGTCCGAAGTCTCGGTTATCGCCCTGAGAGGTTCGGAAATTTCGGATTTTTATACAATTGTGCGTTTTAAAATAGTTTTTAAACGGATTTTAGACGATAAAATAGTTATTTATGCAACAAGTGTGTAAAGTGAACCCTTTTTTATAAATGGGAATATTGATAAAAAATTTAATTGAAATTGAATAAAAAAAGGGTACTTCACACATGACTAGCATACAAAATTTTTTCTACTACCGAAAAATATATGAAAAAACAGAAATAGTATTAAATTACTTTACGCACTAGTGCGTAAAATAAATTATTTTACACACTAGTGCGTAAAATATAATATTTTACGCATTGCCCTAAATGTCAAAAAATATTTCAGATTTACTTTACGCACTACACATTAAAAAAACCTATTTTACGAATCTTAGAGAGTGCGTAAAGTGAGTACTTTACGCACGGTAGCAGAAAAAGCTATTTTAAATTAAACGAACTGTCAAAAGTATTATTCAGATGGCCAGGCTTTTAAAACAATATTAAGTCATGACCCTCTTCTAAAATTTGCAAAACTTGGTTATTGACTTTCCCAAATCAAAGGATGCCGCCGCAAGATGACTAGCTGGTAGTGAATAAGCTGCGCTTATAGCGCACCATTTTTCTAATAAATTTTGCTAACGAAACTACAGTAAACGTCTGGCAACAGTGTCCCTTCTTAAAAATCTTTGTTTTGGCTATTGTGACAGTTGACAGTAAAAAGGAGGATGGATATTTACAAGTAAAATTTATTTTTGTTTAATGGGGCTATGGCTATGAGTCGTTTTAAATTAGGTCCGGAACAAAATGGAGGTCTCTCGTTCGATGCAAATGTATCCTAGTTAATATTTTCACCCGACAATTGATTTTCAGATGTGTTTTGTCTATATTTCTACCGCTTTTGTGAAGTGGTGCTGAAATTTTGTGTCAAAACTCGAACTTTGAGGGCATTTTTTCGGTTCAAATGTAGCGGATCTTCCGACTTTTTGGCTTAAACTACTATATAGGACACCCCCTTTATAGTGAAAAAAGAGAATTTGCAAAATCGACAAAACCTATATGTCACCAGACCCTACAAGACAAATAATATAAATAACCACACAGTTCGGCATCGGCAATTTCCACGCCAATGGCTAAAGCAAGTCGCTGCCGAAATTTTAAAATATGTAAAAAAAATAGGTGTTGGTCTAGGGTCAAAGTGTATTAAATATATCCTGCGACCAATCACGAAACTGCCTCCTCGCTAAAAATCAAGTAAACGTCGCACTGTTGCCTATTGTCGCGTATTTTAAATAGCTTGAAGGCGAATAAAATATAAACATTATAAATATTATAGTATACTTATTCCGTATTCCGTATTTCCCTGCGTAAATAAAATAGTAAATAATAGAAGACACTAGTATTAAGAAAATAACAAAATTAAGTATTCAAGTAGGAAATATAAATATGTAAATTCACTATAGGAAACTAGACAGAAAATAAATTAGGATTATTGGGAAAAAAATGTGGCAGCATCTAAATATGCGAGGACATTTTTTGTCCGCATTCTTTCCGTCCAGGTTCTTTTATTTGACAAACAGTATTAGCATCTCAAATATGACCATGCGGCAGAACTGGATAGAAGTCTTAAATTTTAATGCTAGTACGGATGTTGTATGGAGTGAATTTATCGACACAATTGCTTAATGTTTAGATTGCTGTTGTCCACTTAAGGCATGAAAGAGGAAGGAGGAAACTAAAAATTAGATCTCTGGTATAATAGCGAATTATCCTCTCTAAAAAATATTTGTATCTATAAAATATACTGGCTACATAAAAACCAAATTAGAAAAATGTTCGTGAAAGATATAAGATCAGGAGGAACGAATACAAACAGAAAATCAAATGTTCGAAGAAGGAATATTTTCAAAGCAAAACTCATCGAGAAGGAAAAACACGAGAAATTTGGGAAAATATTAACAGTACATATTATTATATAAAAGTTAAATCGAAAAAATATTCAGCTATCGTTAAATGATAAAAAGTTATTCCATCCGATTGAAATTGCAAACAGTTTTGCAAATAATTTCAGTGGTGCTTCTGAAATAAAACTCAAAATTGAGTACAAAAGGAGTCTGTACATTGCCCATTCGAAACAATAATTATATGACAACACTGACTGTTCTGCCGATGTAAATTATGATTTATTAAACTCAATTAAATATTCCATCACTTGTTTATTTAATGAAATCCTAACAAATGGATTTTTTTAAGCCTTAAAAAATACTGATTTAGAACCTATTTATGAAAAAAGGGGAACACGATAATATCGAGAATTATAGGAATATTTATTTTCTCGGCATTTTTTCAAGAATCTTAGAAAAATGTATATGTAAAAGGATAATCGACTTTACTGGTAAATTTAGGTTAGTCCATGCCGGCATAGCTTTGTAAAAGGGAAATCTATCGCAACTGCGATGTTTGATTTACTTAATTGTCTATGGTTTAGACCAGGAAAAATGAGTTGCCACTTTGATTTTTTATTTGTAGATGGCACTTGATATGGTAAATAGGAATTTTCACCACCTAAATTGTACAACATGGGTACAAGACTTAGAATACCCTATTAGATGTCTGATCGAACAATAATTATTTGTATGATGGGGTTCATTCTGGACTGATCCTATTAAGGATCGGTTCTTGGTCTGTTATTACTGTTACTCTACGTTAATGATCTTTACATTTATCTGATCAAAAAACATCATACTATGTTCGCGAATAATACGTCCACTATAATTTTGGCTGATAGCCCGAGTGATTTTGACGGGTGTTCAAAAAGTGGCGTAGGGACAACAATCTCATAATGAACACTGAAAGCTTTAACTTCATCAAATGGCAATACATTTGTGGGCAACAACATGGATCTAGCACTTTCTTTTCATCTGCATATAGACCACCTAGGCAGCATTTTCCCTTGGAATTTTAGCTTAAGCCAATGTCGAGGCTACGTTGGACTATGTAGTCACATAGTTGTACCGTGAATTTTGTAGTGTCACGTATCGGTGGCAAAGGGTAAGTTGAGTAATCACGCTGTGTCATCATGAAATTAATCATTCCTTTCTAAATATTTTTTCAATAAAATACGAGCTTATATCATAATAATTATATATTACTAACCCGTAAAGCATCGTTTTAAATCAGTTTACGTTTGAAATTTGCTATTTAAAAAATTACTTATTTTTTACTTCTTTAATTATTTTGTTTAATGTAGCATGCTTTTAAGGCGTATCTCTTTTCTGAAGCTATCTGGTTTGCATTTTTAAGTCTTGGGTATGATGTATTTTCTCTATTATCTATTTATCTACCTTATCAAATTATTAAAAACAATTATGCGACAAAATTAATACGACTTTTGTATGTTTTTATTTTTTACTAATGGCGGATTCTCGTTTCACCATTCGCCTACTAGTTGTAAAAATTTGGTCAAACGCTAAAGTACAAGGCGAATACGACCACAATTTGTCCCATTTTTACATGTAAATCTCCATAAGAAAATTTAAGGTACAAGCTGGTTTTCAATGTCACCGACGCCCTGTTGCTATGAAGGATAGACGCCGCAGACCTGAGCTATCGCATATATAAGATCGCGGCTCCTGGCGCATACTACCTGCGACCCAGCATATTCCCGCCATCTTGCGACCGTGACCCAATAAGAATCCCGCGAATCCACCCCGCACCACAACTTGGACCGTATTAGGTTGGGGTTTGGAACCTTCGGCAAATTGCACTAAAACGGAGTTTCATCCACAATACCGAAACAGAATTATTGCACGCGACGCGCATTTCGCTAACCATGTTAGCATCATCAGGTGATGATTAAATAATGATCATGATGATTAATGATCTCCTGATGATGCTAACATAGTTAGCGAAACGCGCGTCGAGTGCAATAATTCTGTTTCGGTATTGTGGATAAAACTCCGTTTTAGTATTGAACCGTAATACTTTCTAGGTTATGTCATTTTTCAACCACGTGGTATCTTCTATATTTTGCGCATGCGTTAACCCGAAGGCTAGGTCGATCATCATCAGCTTCGTTGAACATCTGCAGTATTTTCAACGTTTTAATTTGAGCTAAATATAGATCCTCGTCTGACGTCACAGAACCATCTTCGGAATAATGTAATACCTAAATATTTTTTAAATTAATAAAATTCTTGGAGTCTTGTGGGGATCGAATCCATAGCCTCAACAATCCACACTCACAGTCCAACGATAATAGCCACTAATCCATTGGAGAACTTGTAAATATCCGTTTTAATGTTGTATTTGAAGCTAAATCTAATCCGATAACAGCAGAAAGATATTAATAATTGTAAGGTTGGTTAGGGCCGTTTTTATATTAGATGTTCAACTTTACAGATATATTAATCAATAATTTCATGTCATGATGACACCCTCTCACCAAACGTCGTCGTCGCTGGCCAGGTGCTAAACTAACATGCACGCTGCACGGTTTTGCACCTTTGAATATAAAGAGACAGGAAGGAGGATTTCGCAATCTTTGAATATAAAACGGGCGACAGAATCGGCTGTCAGCTTCGGATACGTAAATGTTTTCTATCAAGTTTAAGCTTATTTAAGGTGTTTTTACAAAGTAATAGGTATTAGGAAATTTTACAGTTTTATGTGTTAAATAGTTCAATATTTGCAATAATAGACTAAAACAGTGAAAATAGTGATGTGTATTCATCAAAACAACACTAATAACAAAAATGGTTGGTTGTGCATGTTGTGCCTGTTCTGTGACGCCAAAAAATAAACAATTAGGTGTAACTTTTCACAGGTAAGCATCTGTAGTCTTTTTGATTCTGTATTTGCTCGAATATATAATGAAAACAGGAGTTTATTTACACAGAATTTGACAGAAGTGCGCCATATGCAACAACCATTCTCGTCACCAATATTTGAGCTTATGCTCCTTCCTTTATTTTTATATTCAAAGTTTTGCACTGATATTCATGTTCTGAGAATTAGAGATAGGTAGACCTGACTGCTGTTAAATGGCGTTTGCGAAACTAACACTGTACGATTTTGCACCTAGAGTCATGCTCGGAGAATTAGAGATAGGTGGACCTGACTGCTGGTTAAGATGGCTTTGCGAAACTAGCACTGCATGATTTTGCACCGAGAGTCATGTCCGGCGAATTAGAAAGTTTTAAGGGAATGCTACAAATTGGCCTAAAAACTCATGGAATTTTTATCTACAATAATCAATTTTGGTAAATAAATGCTCATAAGTCAAAAATTATTAGATAGATATAGGAATATTACGTACAAAAACAAGACAAATTCAGGAGCGTTTAGGACCAGAGATAAAATGCAGCATATTCTAATTAAAAACATTATTTTAATCATTTTTGCAAACAATTAAAAATATTTGTATTTTTGAAACACCTTGTTCTAATGTGGGTAAGATTTTGACACAGAACGAAATGTTTTTGGGTATTACCTAATTCCCCACCAAATTTCAATGCGCTATTCCGTCAGAGTTCAAACGTATCATTCCTTTTTAAAGGCCGGGTTTTCCGAAAAAAAGTTATTATCTCCAAAACGATAAGAGATAAATATAGAAAAACATTAAGGAAGGTTATTAAGAAATTAATAGGGATTCTTAAAAAAATAATACACAGTGTGTTCCATTTAAATGATCAAATTTACAAATACTCTCGAACAGAAGCGGCAGTACTGCATGGCTGAAAATATTTTTAAAATAGAGACCACTTATAGAAGCTGCCAAATTTTCAAAGTGATCAATCGCTCTGTAATCAGTTATATGGAAATAATATAATCACGAAAGTTACTAGTGTATCCAAGCATCTTAGGGAATATTAAACAGTACTATTTCTGACGATCTAGCGAGAATATAATAAGCTATGGTCATTTGAGTGGGATTTTCACAAGAATAAAGGTTCTTCTTGATGTTTGAAAATCGACCCAGTGGATACCAGAATTTTGAAATAGAAAATCGTTCCGTTAAGAGTGGGAGACAGCTTGATGGGGCTCTGATTACTGCCTTATGCCTTCAAGACTAAAGCACTTCTATTCATAAGTAATTACCGAATAGGCACAAATAACAACAAAACAAATTAATATTCGAATTAATATATTTTTATGCGGAGCAGTAATGCCACTTATATCAATATATAATAATAAATATGTGCCAATAGTATAAATTCCAGAAATTATTATATGACCTGTCAAAAAATAAACCTAAAACCTGAACTGCAAGATGTCTAAAGTGGTGCATTTTTCTTGATCCAAAGGTCCAATATTATGTTCAGCATTTATTTTTTCATTAGGCTGACATAAGAGTAAGCTATTCGCAATATCTGAAATGTTAAAATCTGCGTTAAATACATCAATTGAACCGCAATATATTCTTGTAACAAATTTGATGCTCACCATTGGGATATTCAAAATGATAATATTGTTAATAGACTAAAATATGGTTAAATTGGGGATGGGGCATACACGTAATTAAATACTATCATCTAAATTATTACAATAAAATAAATTATATCAATTACGTTATATATCTAACAGTATTAATTGTCACACGTAATTTTGAGTGATGCTATAGTATTATCTTTATTATATCCTTAGCTATTAAAACTCGAGGATTTATACGGGACGATCGATAGCTAATTAGTAATTTTCACTTAGGAGAAAAATACCATAAATTATAAAACTACATGTTCTATTAAGCTCACTTAGTATTCAAGAAAGGTTTTACCATAAGGGTGGCATGTAAACGGCCCAATTCATATTAACGACAGATACATTTGCGACCAATACTAAGGGGGTTCTAATTGATACTTGTACCTAAAGAGAATGATACAGTAGTCTCTGTTGGTGTAGTACTCTGGATCTGTAAGTGAAAGGGTTCGGCTTGCTGTCGTAACAGTCACGAGCACCCTGTTTAAGTGCAGATGGGTTTATTTGCTACCGGATCAGTCACGTGCAGCCTGTGTATATAGTAGCCGGGGCCAGTTTGCTGCCGAAGCAGTCAAGTGGACTCTGTGAGAGGTGGACGGGCTTGTATTGTTGCCGGAGCAGTCACATGAATCAAGTGTATTGACAGTAGCGTGTCGTATAGGGGCCCCCCCCCCCCCCCTTCTATCTAACCCGCCTCAGCCTTCTAATGCAAACTGCAAATGGCTCATCATTCGGCGCCCTCGAAATAGCTCGCCCCTCCCGCCCTTATACCCACGGCACGCTACTGTGTATTGATCGGACCGGTTTGCTGCCAGGTCAGTCACAGGGGCTCTGCGTGTACGTAAAATATCGGTCAGACACGCTTAACTGATGCTCAGTGCTCAATATTGTATGCTATGACAATGTCACAGCACCTGGCAGTCCCAGCCGTGACATGGCAAGTGGCAACGCCGCGTTAGCGTGGAGATGAAGATATACCTGTCAGAAGTTGACTGAGCGGGGAAAGAGTAATTTAGAAATAAACACTAAAGTCAATCGAACGAAAATGTATTACCTACATCAGTAAACTATGAAGCAATCTTAATAATTGGAATATACAACAGTACCTACTAGTGCGGTGGCAACCGGCGAAAGCGATCAGCGTACGTTTTTTATTTGTTTTTAGAACGTATTTAGATTTTTTTGCGCTATTGCGGCTATTTATATTAAAAAGTTTATAAATCACTAAGTAACAAATTAGTAGTTTTGTTTTGGTGCACCAAAACAAGTTAATTAATAAATAATATTCTGGGTGGAAAGCTTATGTAGAGTGGAGGTTCCATTCCAGCACAGCAAAAATGCACTTTCGATGTGTGTTTCTGTAAAACTAAAAATGGTACCTGCTTACCGAAAGTATAATATTATAAAAACTAAAAATTAATATATACATTTTATTTTTTCAAAGTGTCAAATTTTATATATATTTTTTAGATAAAGATTTGCCATCAGAAAATTGGTTATTTTTTTTTTCTTAACGTAATTATTAGGCAAAATATTTGAAAATCTTGAACAAGTCATTATAAGAAGCGCTTTATATTCCCTAGCACAAACACATATAGAAAAAAAATCGCTGAAGAATTCATCCTGTTCTATGCTTTTTAAAGTGAAATCAGTTAAAATAGGGGAAACGTCATTAATAATTTTTGCTAAAATAGCACACATATGAAAGAGCACCCCTTTATTAATGTCCGTTGGGATACTTAAGCTACCACGTTGCAGGTAGTCAGAATACCCATTTTAATAAACAAATATACAAGGGGTTAAAAAATGGTATCGACTTACCACATCTCCAAACTAACTGGACACAAAATGTGCTGCCATTAGAGTAATGTAAAAGACCACGGCCGGCTTCACTATTTGTCACTTTTTTTGCTGATATTACGGAGAATTCGCACCAAAAATAGTAACTAAAATTTCGTACAGTTTCTTGGCAATCATTTCACACAAGGTTTTTGTAAAATAGCAACGAAAACCCGGTAAAAAACGCAATTTAATTAGAAGAACCGAAAACCCAAGTTTATATACTAGAAGTGCCAAATGTCACGGGACTAACCACATCCAGCTTGCCGTTGTTTGTACTTCTCGGCTGGCGACTTCCAAGTAGCTGTGACAATGTATATTACTCGTCGTCTGTTACTGTTGACCTAGTAACGTTTATGCCGTATTAAATATTATTTGAACTGAGAATCTAGATTGATTTTAAACACATTTGGAACATGTCAATTTTCCGTTGAAAATATTTTACAAACATCCCTAAATAAATAATAACACATTCAGCTGAGCTTTCCCAAGTAAATTCTCATACGATAATCTATGGTCCATAAAGGTCACCGATGCCCCGATCATCGGGGCATCGATGATGACCCCCGATCTCTAGACTGACCCCGCCGACTTGAGCTATGGCATATATAAGACCGCGTCACCTAGCGCATGCTATCTGCAACCCCACCATAAGTTCCCGGCCATGACGCCATATCGCGACCATGTGAACCAATAGGGACCTATCAGTTGCGTTTAAAGATCCTCTACAGGCGTAGCCGACTACATCAAAATCAGCCTCTCCTATTGGTCGATCCATCTCGTTTTACAATATGTCTTCGTGATGCAATCAATTTCTCGCAAGAGCTCTCGTGGTGTAGAGGTTTAGATCGTTGGGTCTCACCTAGAAAACATGGGTTCGAACCCCGTTGCTTTTTTATTTAATTTTTTAATTATGTTTCTAAACAGCTTTTTTTCTTGATTTTGGGTATCTCTTGGGTTAGATTGGGTTAGCACCTGGTTAGTTTCCTTTTCTTGAGCCCCCGTAGCGAGCGGAGGGCCATGCGGATCGACCATAGGAAAGGCCGATTTTTATATAGTCGGCTACGCCTGTAAAGGATCTTAAAATGCCTATCAATTATCATTTTTCAACCACGTGTATCTTCTGGTTTTGCGCACGCGTTAATCCGAAGGCTAGGTCGATAATCATCTGCAATATTTTCAGTCTTAATTTAAGCTAAATATAGATCCTCTTCTGACTTCACAGATCCATCCTCGGAATAACGTAATACCTAAATATTTTTTAAATTAATAAAAGTCTTGGAGTCTTGTGGGGATCGATCCCATGACCTCAACATTCATAGTCCAACGATAATTACCTCTAGTCCATTGGTGAATATTCGTTTTAATTTTGTATTTGAAGCTGACTGAAAGTAGATATTAATTCAATGTAAAGTCATAGCAAAGGATCATGCCTATACTGGGGGCTTATCTCATACCTAATATTTACTCTATTTAGATAGCTTCCAAAAATTGTTTACAAATATATTAGCAATCTTATGCTTTTACATTGATTTTGAAGGCCAACAAAATGGCATAAAAATAGATTTAAAAAATGTAAAGACACCATTTATAGGATATGCCATCCTGAAATATTAGATATCTTCCAGGAGTAGATCGGTTTATTATATTAACTTGCTCGGAAATAATTGGGTAAAATCGTGAATGGCGGAACATTTAAATACTTTTTGCATTTAGCTTATACATATTATGCTAGGTGGAATACGATAGTTATTTTTTAAGTAAAAACCGCGAAAATATTCAAGACGAAGACAATGATGTAAAAATAAATTCAAGAAAAACGCAAAAACACCACTTATATGTTATGTCATCATTTTCATATCTATCAATATTCGGTGATGTGGATCCTGAGATTTTAAAGTTTTCAGATAATGCCGGATTTTAAATAAATATAATTAAATTATAGAATGCTGAAATGTAACACACAGTACATAAAATCTCATGACGGCATGATCGATATCATTTATATTTTATGGATGTCTTTAGTAAAATATCATATTTGATGTGAAAGTCCAATATTTAAATAAAAACCGACAAATTGATAAACAGGCACTGTTATTATATAGGTATCATGCAGAATTCGACAACGATCAGTTTCAACACGGTACAATAAAACAGGCCATTCATAACATATTCCTGTGAAGAAGTAAATTCTTAAGTTTAAAGACGGTTGTTTTCGCGCGGCCAATTCTTCCCTTCACTTCTTCATCACATTTCCATTTTTCATTTAGAGACGCGCCAAGATAGGTAAATTTGGCGACACGTTCAATATTTTCTCCGTTGATGTTGCGAGGAGTAATATGCTGATTTCTACTGATCACCATCATTTTTGATGTGGTAATATCTATATGTAGTCCGAATTTTATTAGTATTGACTGAAGCTCTTCAAGGCTATAAGCTAGGATCGCGGTATCATCTGCGTAGCGGATATTGTTTATTGGGACGCCATTGACTTTGATACCTCGGGTTTCATTTTCTACTGCTAGCTGAAACTGTTGCCAATACAGTTCTTTTATTATTCTAATATCCTTATCATCCAAGCCGATCTCGCGTAATCTTTCCACCAGCGTTTAGTGCTTTACGTTATCAAAAGCTTTCTGATAGTCGATGAAGCAAGCGGAACAAGCAATTTCATTGAGAAGAGAGCTTTTCTGGTGCCAAGTCTCTTGATAAATCCAAATTGCATATCACCATTCATATCCTCACAGTTTCTGTAGATTCTTGAGTGAATAACAGTGAATTACTCGAAGGAATGCTTTGAGCGCGTGGCTCATCAAGCTTATGAGTCTATAGTCTTCGTAATTTCTGGGATTTGCTTTCTTTGGAATGGCAACAAACGTAGACCTTAACCAGTCCCTGGGGATTTGCCCAGAGTCATATTATCCCGTTGAAGAGATATGTAAGATGTTTGGTATTTACTTGCTTCAAAACTTCTGCATATATGTCGTCACTAACCCGGACTTTTACCATTCTTCATACAATTTATTACGTAATTCAGACTCAAGAAATTTTGGACCGCTCATATTTTCGGTAGTATTTGTACGAAGATCCTTAAACAATGCCTCCGCATAATTCCTCCAAGCGTCCTTTAGTTCGTCAGTGTCTGCTGTAGGTTTCCTTGTTGATGTATAATTGACGGCACTGCTATTCTTATATTAACTCCAGTTATTTCTCTTATCTATGGAAGTTAAAGGCATGTAGCTGATGAAGTCTCTCAGCCTCGTCGCATGGTCTAGTCCATTTCTCTTTAGCTTCCCTTATTTTTCTCTTGATAGTGCGGTTTAGTTCTTTATATTTATCATGCTGGTTTTAGAAAGTCGGCGTTCATTCATCAAATTCAGTATTTCGTCGGTCATTTATGGTTAGATTTTTTCATGTTTCGGTCGATCAAGTACAGTTTCCGTGGCCATATGAATGTTTGCAAAGACTGGTGTTGCAAATAAAAGTTCCGACGCGAGTGAAAATTGGCAGTCTATAGTTTATAGACTTTCCAGGACGTTGGTTAGTACAGAAGGTAGAAACAAAGTCAGTCAGTCAATTTCCGTCATAAATTTTCCTTTATATTTAATTTCCCAACAAGGCAAAGACTGACAAGTCTCGTATTTTCATACTGTAAGTCTTGATAAATTGATATTTTTTATTTTTATTATTAGAAATGGCAGATGAAATACAGCTTAGGTCTTAAACAAAAAGAAAACAAATTAGATGTAAGTTGACATTATTTAAGCTTTTTTTTGGAAAATACAGACTGTTACAGCTTGACAGAGCTAAAATAAAATGATTTAAGGGGCAGATTTTGTAAGTTTGAACCAGGCTATGACGAGTTTTCTCAGGCGCAATTAGATATTTCATGTTTAATAGACTCAATAGCTGATTTAAACGAGGAGCAAAAAAAGCAAAAACTCGACGAGAAAAATTATGTTAACGATTATTTTGAGTGATTAGCTAAGGCTAAAGCAGCTATTGACAGATTCTAGGCAGGAAAAATTGAGCTGAGTAGTCAGAACTCGTAGAGTGGCGTATGTCAGGGTCAGGGTCCACTTGTGGTTTACCCTTTAAAAAATAATTTACCGGTTTTAAATTTGCCTTGTTTTTCGGGAAAAATCGAAAATTGGTTAGAGTTTAAAGATATTTTTTGGCTATGAATGAGGGCCCTTCACCAGTGCAAAAATTGAAGTATTTTAGGGCTAGTTTGAGTGGCGGGCCAGCAGACTTGATTGCCTTGCTAAAAGTAACTGCGGCCAATTGAGACGTAGCTTGGTCACTTTTAGAGGACCGTTATGAGAACAATAGGCTAGTTGTTGACACTTACATTCAAGGTATTTTAGATGCTCCAGTTGTGGCAAACGAGTCCCATACAGAATTAAGGTATTAAAACAAGCTACTGATAAGTGGGATACATTGCTCATAGCAAATTTAATTAATACATTTGACAGTCAGACTAGGCGAGAGTGCGAGGATTACAAAATAAAGGGCACGTTTCCTACATGGACTAAGGTCGATACTTTCTTAAAAAATAAATGCGCATTGCTTGAAAAACTAGACTTGAGTAGCACTTTGGTAGTTAAACCTGGTAGGCAAGTTAATAAAAAACCACAGGTCAAGGATAACAAATATTTTAGGCAACGTGGAACATTCGTGACTACTCCAGACTCAAAAACTAAAAATAGGTTTGCTTGGTATTACTGCAAATCTGATCACTTCATTTTCGGTTGCGATAAGTTTAAAAATTTGAGTGTTGAAGATAGGAATGCAGTCTGACCTGTTATAATCCATCGCATGAAGTATCAGGGTGCAGTAAGGCTCGCTGTAGATTTAATGATTCCATGCATAATTCGTCGCTACAGAGATCCCAGCACAGGGAAAATTGGGAAGGTGCATGTGGCGACATCACAGACATCACAGGGAGGTGAGGAAAGCGGGACCGGTTCAACAAGCGACGATCTCGGTCGAATCGAGCGACATTATGCAGCACAGGTTTCAGAGTTTAGATTCCAATATTACTACAAAGTCAGAAATTAATTCAGACCAGTTTTCAGGCTTTAGTAAGCAGACTAGCTGCTCAGTATTACCCACAGGTGCTGGTATATCAGGCAAGATGTTTAATATTAAGGCTAGCAAAGTAATTATATATCGGAGCAGTTTGCTTCAAAGATAGGTGCTTTATATATTTCAGCAAATTTTCAGATTACTAGAGTAGGACGTACTAGTAATATTCAGATTAAGTGCTAGACTAAGGTTAAGGCTCGATCTCGTTTTAGTAAGTATGCCAAGGAGCTCAGATGGCTTGTTATAAAGCAGGTTACTTCACCTATTCCTTTGTTTTCCTTTTTTTCCTTTACACATGGAATTGGCAGATCAATCTTTTAATATTTCACATTATATTGACATATTATATGACATAGATACTTTCTATGATATTTTGATGATGGAGCAGATTAAATTAGGCAAAGGTGTTGACATTTTACAAAGGACACAGTTAGGTTGAATAACGGTGGTGAGTTGAGTTTTTCTCTTAGTACCTAAGGTTATGGATGACTACTGTGAGAGACATTTTTTACACACTTTATAGAAAGATTATTCAGGTAGATTCATTGTTCAGATTCCATTTAAGCGAAATTTACTGGATTTAGGTGACTCGAAATTACCAGCATTACGTAGCTTAGAATCTCTAGACAGGAAATTCGTGAAAAGTACAAACCTAATGAAAGAATATTCAGAATTTATGTCTGAATATGAGAATCTCGGCCACATGAATGAATTAAAGTGTGATTGGCGACAGAGTAAGAATAATGAGGGTTTTTTTGTTACCGGATCCTACTTCGACTCTGTCCACGGCCGAGCTGGCCGTATAATTCTGACGTTTCCAACTAATAATGCGCATGCTCGAAATATGAAAATCGCATGAAAAATAGAATTTGGCTTCACTAACATCAAAGGTGCCGGCTCAGAGTTGTATAACTGATTCGGTTACGGTATAAACTGTGGTCGGGGGTTCCCATCCCAGACGCGAACAAAGGAGAAGCGGAGCGCCAGGAAGCTTGCCACTTGTAACATAATTATGGAATTGTAACATAATTTTTCCTTAAAATTAAGTTAATCGATAATGTGTAACATAATCGATAATTATAACATATTTTTTTAGTCTAAGAACCTAGGAATTTTTCAAATTCGCCGGTTTTATTTTTACTGTGCGAAACCAATTTAGCAAACAAATTAAAATTATTTTATTTAATTTAATTATTGCTGACCCCTCTTGGCAGTTAAAAAAAAAGCTACATTAAATAGTAGCTAAACCCCACGCAAAACAAATGATCCCGAGTCGGTCCGAACGAGTTTCGTTATTTACCCTTGTCTATACGGTCTAGCGAAATGCTTCCAAGAGGCATCGTGGTCTAGATGGTTTTGGGTTTGCAATATGGCATCCAGCGTTCGATTCCCGTCGGTGGCAAGAAATTTTATTTAATTAACTAAGGTTATGTTTGTTTATTTTTGTAAATTTGGGTTAGTTTTGGTTAGTTTTGTTTGGTTGCGCCCCGGAGCGAGCGAAGGGTCATGCGTGAAGTTAAGATTGACTTCGAAATTCGTTCGGGCCAACTCGCGATCATTTGTTTTGCGTGGGGTTTAGCTGCTGCGTCTCTTACTTCAACGAGAGGGGAATCCCTCGACTACACGCACGGGGTTCCGGGTAATTCGCTGAGTTCTCATTTTTTATGCCTATTGGGATTATCGATGTTGTTTCTGCCTTCTGCTGTGGTGTATTTGCTCTAAGTGTATTCAGTAGTTTAATGACAAATATTTTGTATTATCTCATGTGTCGGAAGTGATTTTTTTTAAACAATATGGTAAATAAATACCAGTAAGTTCAAGTTAATGATAGCTCTGATTCTCGCTCGGAAGGAGATTAATAAATAAAAGGTTTGTGTTATTTTTTGATTTTTTATGCAATTAAAATAAGCATGACGTATTGTTTTCCAAAACAACAAAATGAAGAAAATTGTAACATAATTTTCAAGCAAAATCAATAATTTTAGCGGCACTGCCTATTCATCGATTGGTGGCAACACTGCCAGGAAGACGAGAATCACCAGAGACTCTCGATGAAGACCGCATAAAGAGTTGTTAATTTTAATTTACAGTAATAAATTTTAGTTTTTATCAGCATGTTTCAGTTAAATTACAGTCAATTTAATTAGATAGCAGACAGCATCTGTCGTGGTAAATTGATGAATAACCCAAAAACAATCAATTTTATTTTATCCGGAATAATGAAGCTTTAAACTAAATTGTACGATAATGTAGTTCTTATATTAAGACAATATTGTATTATATAAAGAAAATATGCCAATCACCTGTTTATATATTTTTTTGTTATTAAAAATTAACTAAACTTTCGGGCTATTAACATCACGTTCTTGACAAATTGGCGAAGCTCACGTTAATTAGAAAATCAAGATTAATATATTTCAAAATCTCTTCGTACTTATGTAAATATATTTCACTCCAAATTCAGTCTTTTATCATGCAAATGAACTAAAGGAAAGCTAAATATTCATAAAGAAAAACAATAAAGTTACTAGCATGTAGCTACACCATACCTCTCTAATATAAAAATATATTTAATAGACTTCCAATATTGCTTGTGTTGCGACTGCGACACTGTCATAAAGCCGTTGTCCTTGAAATGTCTTTGCCACATTTTTCTAAGTGATCAGGGATCACATTGTAAGGTATGATATTAATCCAATAACTGGTTATTTTAAGCATTCTTCAACTATTTTTGCCGGGTATTTCATCATAAACGGTTACCCTATTATTCATGAAATACAATAATTGTGATTAAATTACCTTCAATACAGTATCTGTACTCATTGCTCCAAAGGGTCCAATAGTCAAAACCAGTGGTCTTTGAGCTCGCATTATCATAATATGAACTAGCTTAGCACTTGTTTTATCCAATAAATGCCATTCTGTCTCGTATAAACCATCTGCAATGGACACACTCTAGAAGGAGAAAACTTATATGGATTAGTTATATTTGGTTCATTCTTTATGGAAAATCACTTAAATCGAAGAGTTTGTCAGTAGTGTCTTCCAGTAGATCCCTTTTTATGTAAACACTAACACTCTAATAGTTTCATGGAAAGCCGAATGTACGAATCTAAACTAACCAAATGGAGATACAAAATTTACATATGATTTTAACAACGAAATTGGGCTAGCCATCTCATTGCGATGCCACCTACACTGGCCATAAAACATCTGCTTTTATATCTAAGCCAAAAACTCTAATACCTCGTAATATTACACTAAATCTATCTAATCTAAAGGAAAATCGTCAACGAGCGGTGCTTGTGCGGAGAAGATGGTGGATGTTGGACCTACATCGCTTCAAATATAGGTTATAGTTTTCGGTAAAGACGTTACTCGAAAGTCCATTCCAGAGCGAGGTAGTCCTCCAGACAAAGGAGTCCCGCAGCAGGGACGTCCTAGGTGTTCGCAACTGAATCTTACGATGATGAGGAGCTTGTGTCTAATGGGTGTCTCTGTTTAGCACAACTCTGGGTGGAATCATAAGTGTCAGCTCGTTCGAACGCCTTCCGTAGTAGTATCGACGGTAAAGAGATAGGTTCGCCACTTTTCTTCGATGTTCAAGGCTATCAAGGTCTTTAGTCAACTCCGGGTCATCCCCAAGACGGACTGCTTTCCTCTGTTTGGAGTCTAATATTTTGAGCAAGTGTTAGGGTTAGTTTGGGTTAGTGCCGAGCTCCACACATAGCAACAGTATTCCAGATATGGCCATATAGAGCAGTAAGAGCTGATGAGGTGTATACAACTTGTTTGCTCTATAGAGTACTCCTAGCTTTTGTGCTGCGGCCTTGACGATTTTTTTGAGGTGATTACGCCAAGACATATTGTTGGATGAGGAGAGACTCAGTGTTTGTCCTGCCATCGATTAATCAGGTCCTGCGGTATTTGTTTTTTTAAGACAGCTGCTTGAGTCTTTCCTGCGTTAGACTGGACATTATTTTCCTCACCCCCATCCTCAATAATGGCAGTAATCTGATTTTCTCCCTCGCGTTGGGAACGAGCAGCGGTCATTGGAGTCCACGACATGAATTGATAAGAGTGCTGTCATCGGCAAAGCTGTAGATAGAATTGTTTGTTCTGTCTAAAGGATCGTTGATATAGAGCAGGATCAGTGTGGGAGATAATATACACCCTTGAGGAACTCCGGCATTGATTTTAAATTCCGAGAGATGTCCACCAATACCAACTCGGATGCTTCGATCCCTTAAGAAATTGGAAACCCATAGAAGCAGTGCTGGTGGTAGTCTGTATGCTGTCAATTTGCTTAACAATCCATCATGCCACACCCTATCAAATGCTTTGGATATGTCGAGAGCAACTGCACGAGTTTCACCGTAGCTCTCGATGGCTTTGGTCCACAGGTAGGTCACGTAAGTCGGGAGAACTCCCATTTATCTGTGTTTGCGGAATCCATATTGGCTTATGATGCCTGTCGATTCGAGATATTTTTAGACCTGTTCATTGATCAGTTTCTCCATGACTTTGGACATGATGGGAACTTAGGCAATTGGACGGTAGTTATTTGGAGTTGTTTTTTAGCTTTCTTCGGGGTTGGCTGCATTTGAGCGCATTTCCAGATAGAAGGGAAGCATGCAGTTCTGTGTGATCGGGAGTGTCAGTTCAGCAACACATTTCTTAAGCACCATTGACGGAACGCCATCCCAGCCTGTGACCTTGTGGGTATTTAGGTTTTTGACTATCCGTTTCATTTCGCGTTGGCAAAATACCAGCCCTATTGAGGAATTCACTCTCGGGCTAGTTGGGGGAGTTTTTCCTTGGTGATCTAAAGTAGAATTTGATGCAAATATTTTGACAAGAATGTTCGCCTTTTCTTTGGCCGTTTCCGCTATTGATATATAATATCACAACGGGACAAAACATAAATGTAAATAAAATAAAATATACATAACTATTATTTGATCCCGTCGCTTGCTTACTGAACAATGTAAAATTGGAAATTGGTAGACATTTGAAATCGTTACAAAGGTTAAAAAGTTACGAAGTAACATTTTTCTGCAAGCAGAAGTTATAATTATATAGTGGTTGCCACGGGATGTTTCTGAAATTATTAATTAGTAGACTTAGGTAAATATGCATTTTGCATATATGGCACTTTTATAAAAATTGCAGTTCTTTGCATCTTTTTGAAGAATTTTCGAAAATGCACATAAAAGTTCGTTTTTCTGGATTCCCAAGATTTAATGTTACCGAGAACAGGTGCCGCTTCTCTTTGTACTTTGATACATTTTTATGATTTTATAGCCTGATTAAAACCAATTCCGAATTCCATTCCAATATCTGCTTCTGTTTTCTCCATAATTTTGTTTTGGTGCATATATTTTAGTGTTCCATATAGAGAATGAAGTTGGTTAATTTTGTGCTTTATTTGATTCTGATGTTTGATCTGAAAACCGTATTTTGTATTATTTAATGTATTGGATTTTTATGTTGTCGGTTTTTATTTCTCCTTTTCCTGATTTTAAATGTATATTTGTTTTCCAGATACCCATGATAGTTGAAAGGAATTTTTTTTATAGTTGGATGTATTTTGTAACTTTGCAGTATTTTCTTTAGCCATGAATGCAGCAAACTCTTGTAATCTCCATAACATGTTTGTAGATTTCTTTGTTGCTTTTCTGTTTGTATAATAATCACAAAGTCTATTATTGACTCTTCCTTGTATCCTTGACCGTTCTTACAGCCTTTTTGCTCTTCCAAAATTACATTATAGTTTTGAAGGTGTTGTTTATTTATTTTTATATATTGCTGATGGTATTATTGAATACAATGTCTGCAAACAAGTTATAGGCAGATAATTAGCTGTATTATGTATCTTCTGGTTTTTCGGTTTTATATATTTTTTCCCTTCTGTTAAGAGTTGAGGTAAAATAAAAGTTTTGTGGTGTTTTTTTCTATTCCTATATATATTTGAATAATTAAGTATTTACATATCGATGTGAACTGTTTATACCAAAAGTTTTGTACGTGGTCTGTTTCTAGGCATTTCCAGTTATGTGTATGTTTTGTAATGTTTACCAGTTCTTCTGTTTCGATTTTGTATTAGGTTGGTTCTTTTATCTCTTGATGCGTATTCTCCTTCTCTCTTATCCATGGAGCTGTATAATTTTTGACCATATTTTTCCAAATTTTGGTGATTTCTTCTCTATTTGTTATATTTCAATTTATTTTCTTGCTGTTATTTTCTTATTGAACATTTTTCCTGGCGGTTAAAGTGAGCGTTACCTGTTTTTCCATCGTTGGTTTCTTTGTATCTGCGTAGGCGTGCTGAGTATACTGTTTATGTGTGTCCGACGAATCTATATTTCTTCGCTGTATACTTTTTTTTGTTATACTTTTAAATGTGTTTTCGTTTCTCTTTTTAGTTTGATTTCGAACATATTGTGTAGTTGGTTGTTTGAGATCTTCATTTGATATTCTTCTTCTACGTAGTCTTGTTATACTAGTCGTTATGAGGGTGATTGCACGTGCTTATCTGTTTTATTTGTGTAGCGTGGTTGTTCTTGCTAATTTGTATGCATTATGTTGGCTTCTTCCTTCTCTCTCAGTTCCCATGTGACTCCTTTTTTGATTTTCTGTATTTCGTGTCCTGTTAGTCTCTTGTTCTTTAATATCACACGTTTCTGGTCCATCAATATTTGTGCTGTGAGAACGTCAGCTAGATTCTGGTATTTTATAATGGAAAGTATGTATAGTTCTGAGCGGTATCTCGTTGTTATGGTCTTAAGCTTTGTTGAAAGGTAGAAACAATGTGTTGTGTATGTCAGTGTGGTCACCGAACATTAACAATAGACTCGAAGATTCACTCTAAGCCCTGCCCCCAGCATTTCTCTCCTTGCCCCGTCTCGAAACCTTGTGAAATGCTGGTTAACCGCTCAGACCTCGTGCCACGTTTCACCCCATCTCGTCTAAAGTCCTGGCGTCTCGCATTTGTAAGCGATACATCAAAAGTGCCGACTGAGAGTGAACCTTCTAGTCTCTTGTTAATGTTTTGTGGTGCGGTTCATTTCATCATTAGTGACATGCGTTGTCGTGCTGGTTTTGCCTTGGAGGTTGTTGGTTGTTTCAGCAAAATATCATCATCTTTATTTTGATCAAGGGATCTATTTTCGCGCCAATCTTCTTCTTTTTGTCGCTTTTCCGAAGTTTTTTAATGACTGATTTTAGGATTATCGATATCTTTCATTTATGGTGTGTTCAAAGTGTCCTGCTTCAGGATTGCCAATCAGTAGTATAGTCCATTCAAGGCTATTGCGCTGTTACGTCAGAATTTCTGACGTCAAAAGAAAAGATCCGTACGTCTTAGATAGACTTGTACGTTATTTTTTACACTAGCCAAAAGATGTCTCTGTACCTGTTTTCTATTCCAGAGCACGTTCCGTTTTTATCAATTTTACATACTTATTATTTATGGCAGCTTCGGAGTGGTTTAATTCAATGCACAAATTCGACAGGCAAATATAATGCCACCAGGAATAACATCAACATACATACAACAGCTTATTTACCTAGTAATCGTGCGCCGATATCCTTTGATTTGGGAAAGTCAAAAACCAACTTTTTCAAATTTTAGAAGAGGGCTATGACAATATTGTTTTAAGTGTCTGGGCATCTGAATAATACTTTTGACAGTTCGTTTAATTTCAAATAATAATATTCTTTTTATCGTTTAAAATCCGTTTAAAAACGATTTTAAATGGCAAAATTGTATAAAAATCCGAAAATTCGGACTTTTTTACGCCGATAGTCATGGCTTCGGACGAATTTGTCGTGGATTTTGAAGCGACAATTCATTTTAAATTCAACCGTCCATTAAAAATAAGCTGTGCTATGGATCCAAATACACTGCGAATATAACAATTAAAAAATAATACTTTTGACGGTTCGTTTGATTTTAAATATGCTTTTTTATCGTCTAAAATCCATTTAAATGGCAAAATTGTATATAATACCGCCCTAGCGGCTAGAATTGGTTTGCGCATTTCCGTCTCATTTGCCGAGATTTGACCTCATATCGCCGCGTAAGATGTTTACACATCAAAAATACATTTTTTCTAGAGATATAATTTTTTAGTATTATCAAATAAATAAAAAATATATATTACTTACATTGTGCACAGCTTTCCAGGGTAAAAGTGGTATACTAGCATCTTTTTCACGTGTGAAATTATGCACCAATTTTAAAATTAAAGCTTGCTATTTCTCACTGAACCGGTGGGACATCTCAAAACGATTTTTATTAGCAATTATTAGCGTAAAACACAAACCAACTACGAACAAATCAATAAATGAATTAAATCTGTTAGTTTCGTTATGATATTTTTACATTGACGCCAATCGATGTCAAAGATTCCAATTTGACGGACCAATTTAGTACATACGCTCATTGCATAAAGAAAGATGGAATGATATGACGTAACAGCGCAATAGACTTGAACGGACTTTAGGTAAATTGTCTTGATATGCTATCATATATGTCTCTTATTTATTATCGTTGGTTTGCCCTTCCAAGGTATTTTCTTCAATCGCGTTTTCCGTTGTTTGTGATAGATGTGCAAATTAAGCTTTTGAATTTCAAAGAGAGCAACTATTTCAAGACTTGTTCCATATGTGTTTGTTTTTTCCATATGTTCATGGTACATCTGGATGTTTCGCATACTACTGTCTTCTATTAGCGCATGGTCCTGAAGCTCTGGCCAGTTATGGCTTATATATTTCAGTGAGACTTTCCGTATTTGTTTGTAGTGGTTTTAGTGGCCATATAAGTATAAGCTCACTACTCTAAAAAGGCAACTCCGACCACCAATATCTGATCTTGTAAAAAGCTGGTTTCTGAAGTAGGTTCGGCTGTAGCATTTTTGTCGACAGAAGTCCGTCTGTTCAACATTCTGTCGACACTGTCCCGCTTGCAGTCACACTCAGCAGTGGCGCCAAGAGTGCCCTGGCGATCCCCAGACAGCGGCAGTTTTCCGCGGCTTCTTGTTTGCATCATTTTCATGGATGTCCCCTTTAACGTAGGAAATACGGCATTTTCACCCTACTACCAGATAACTAGACCCGTGGGGTCATCACTATCTAATAGCAACCAAAATGTCTACCTCTGCGGGGCTATTATTTATACCTTGAAATTGATTGCCTTTGGCTCCACAAATGATTACGCTTATTTTGAATTGGTATAGAGCCTCTTCGGCTCTGGCTCCAGGATGTAAACTGAACAAGTGCTAGTTTAGTGACCCTAATGAATTACCTACGTCTACGTTTCGATAGGCAAGTCTGCTATCATTATCAAGACAAAGAAACTAAAGATGAAAATAGTTAGCAAATACAATAAAACAGTAAAAAGCTCTTGCAGATTGTCAATCTTTGAACTGACTTTGACAAGATGACAATTATAATGCCACTGTCACTCTCGATTTAGATTTTTGAAGGTTTATCATTCTCGTAAGAGCATTTCCTAGCATTTCTTGAAAAATTTAATTTTAGCTCACTATACGTGGCTTCCGCCGTCATTTATCATCCTAATAAACGAGAATTAAGGCGTTTATTGTCTTGGAATTATTCCCCGTATCGAAATCGCTCGGCTTGTTTCAATCCATCCCTACTTCTTAATCGGAAATAAGCAAAGGCAAATTGACGAAAACGATCGAGAGTTCTTTCTAGTTTGACCAGTCGGCGAGGAGAAAAGCTTTCTGTTCTAGTACAGTCATATAGACTCCACATTTAATTTCTGATTTAATTCAACCCGTTTATTGGGGATATTCTGTGGAATCTCTTGGTCTTTCGACACGACCGCTCAATCGGGATCTAGATACTGCTGTATTACGTAATCATTTTCTCTGGATTTCTTTTTCTATTGCCTGGGAAGCGCGTGAACGCCATGATGCTAACCGTTTTTTTTTTCATTATTTATAGAGGCTTCCCACGTTCGTCATACAAGACCGAGACAGTCGAATCTCTCATAGTTAGCCCTCACACACACACCATCGAGGTAATTATTGCTACCGTTTTGCCTAAATTAATGATTTAATTGCTTATATGTGTTACCTTTTTTTGTGCATACCTCCATTTGCTTTTGCGTCCCACATGTTATCTTATCTACTCCATTTTATCTAATCCGAATTTTTATTTTAATGTAAATTTAATTTTGATCATATGGGGAAGTTTATATATTCTTTTGGGGGTGATTCATCCCTATCTTTTTTTATATTCAAGTTGTCTGAACCTTAGTATCTTTTATTTGCCGATGGTCATTGAAAATTCATGGATAATTCTTTTTTTTTGGGGAATTTGTTTCATAAAGAAAATATATTCATGCGAGGGGGGGGGTATGGTTTTTATTAAAGTAAGGAGGCTTCGTTTAATGCGTACTGAATTATTTCAGGGCTTTTTCCGAAGGGCGACCACCTTTTTCCGGAGGGCTACCACCTTTTTCCGGAGGGCTACCACCTTTTTCCGGAGGGCTACAACCTTTTCCCGGAGGCCACCACGCTTACCCGCAGGCCACTACCTTTACCTGCAGCTAGAATCACCCTGTTCTAGTGGGTTGGAAGCAGGCTTTACCAGCAGCACTTATCTCGACCCCAAGCTATCGTGACCTCGGCTAGATCTTCCCTCGGGGCCATCGAGAGCCAATACCTGAGGTATCTTTAAGTGCCCGGCGCCTCCACCAGGGTACGACGACCGGATTTGGGGTATTGTACCGAAGCTTTATCGTTTGTTTATCTGTTTAATATATTCGCTCTTAGTTTTCCTCCTTTAATATAAATCAAACATTGATCGCCAAGCTCTGAGAGAGCTCATTATTTAATTTTCATTTATTTACTGGTTTATCGGACTAGTTAATCTGATTGCTCTGAATTTTCTCTCTTTTTAATAAACGTCAAGCGTTGGATTAATAGTTTTATTCTTTTCATTTATTAATCGAGTTATATAACCGCTCTGAATTTTATCAGATGAATCAAGCATCGACAGTCACGCTTTTAATAGCTTTATTCTAGTTTTGCACTTTTATTAATTTATCAAGTCTTTTGATTTAATTATTGTGGCAGTTCATTGCTATATAGTATTATCGCTACATTTAAAATTGGTGCAGTTATTAGCGCACGCATACCTAGTAGTAATTAGCTTAGTGAACGTCAAAGTGATCACTTTATAGTAGTATTTAAGACATTTAGTTGTAAGGCATACAGAACCCAGTATTAACAACTAAATTGGTCTCCATACAATCTCCATATTGTACTCTGTTTTATCATTACGTCAATAGTCATTTAACATTCATTTTGTCTTTAACTAACCACATTTCAATTTAACATTTTTTCCTCCAGATAGATGGTTGCTGTGTTTAAAAAAAAAAGAAAGAAGTTAGAAGCAAATATATTGTTCCTTAAATTTTTAGATTGTGTTTCTTTTTATAAGTTGAGTTAATTGATAAATTATCGATTTTATAATCCCGCCTATATTCTCATTTTCTTGTTAGTTTGAAATTAAGTACTAAGTACTGGTTGACTTTATGAGCTGACCTAGCCACCGCACAACATCCGCAGAGCTTCTTCCGTTTAGTTGGCTAGAATGGGTGGCGCTCAAACGACCCCACGACAGGGGCCGGGCTTTGCAATACAACTCTCCGGGGCTAGGTCCTTTTAATTGGGAAAAAAAATCTTTACTTTCATTTTGGGATTCAATCAGAAAAACGTGTTGCAATATACTGTATAATAATAATTTTGTCAAAAGGACATATAACATACACAAATCTTAGTTATATCTTTATATTTCTATAGATCGCTTCAGATTTACCAAAATAATGTCCAATTTTAATTAAAAATTCTCAGTCTCTTATATTTTGTAAAAAATATTAAAACTATGTTATTTAACCTGCAACAAGATAGAGCTTGTAAATGCCTATGCTCATGTCCTCATATGTTAATACTAGTAGCATTAATATTATGAAATAAAGACGCATAATACTCATGTTTCTATAATTATTGAGATACATTAGATAAAAATTATAGGTGTAATATAATTGCTAACAAGTGATCTGTTATATCTTAAAAATTTAGAAGTTATATTATTATCAGGTTAATTTATCCCCACATGCATTTATCTAAAGACTTTCTCAACCATTTCTAATAACTATTGCTAATGTATATTTGTAATCTCTGAAATAGTCGAGCTAACTAATTAATAAAGCAATATTTCATTATACCTGAAGTGTAACTTCATTTGCAGTCCACGCCATTATGAACATTTGTTGAAACAAAAGTATGAAGAAAACAAAATGCCATATAGATTGTAATGATGTCTCCTAGAAATATAAACAAAATAATTAATTTTACAATAAATTATGCAAAATATCTACTTTAACTTATATTAAAATTGTATCATTATTTTATTAAATTTGTTTCTATAAAGATAAAATAATATAATCAAGTTTTGCAAGTGTTTCATCGCATTTGTATAAAAACACTTATATATTCAGTATGTCCAGGGATAGAAACGATACGTGCAAAATGTGCATACATTTCAAAGAAATAAACAAAATAATTTTTTCATTAAAGCTTCTGCCTCCTGAAAAAACCTTATAATTTTTATACAGAATGCTCGCACAAAATATTAGTTGCGATAATAAAAATTTGTAAATGTCAAATGTAAGTAGAAAGTGACTGCGTACTTATGCTTGACAACTTAATACTTCAAAAGAGGATTGGTCGGTACAAACAAATTAATTTTCTAATTTATTATGACCACAAAGGTGGGGGTAGCAATTAACAGTATAATTACCTACAAGCAATGTTAGTGGACTGTATTAAATAGGGTGGTGGGGGTTTTACACATAAGTTTTGAATTGAAACTAGGTAGGTAGGTTAACTAAGTACTTTAATAATGCAGGTGTAAATTGCATTTGAATTTAATATGGTGAATATATAGCTACAATTTATATACAATTTCTAAGCTACTTCCATGCATTCAATTATTCATACATAAAACTAAATATGCAAAACAGGTTACTTTTGCAGATCTTTAAGGAAATTTATATTTAAGAATAAAACAGTGTCTTTCCTGAATTTAATAACTTTTCTATTTTTAACTACTAACTATTCCTTTCTCACGAAATACCTTGATCTACTCGTTTTTCTACTTCCCTCCAACCAGACAGGGATCTGACTTTAAATCCTTATTAGTACAGGCACGATTTGAGCTATAAATTTGGTACCGCCATTTTACTGCTTCTCTTCAACTAAAGTAAGCCGAGTTGCTATGTCGTTTCTGGCTTTAAGAAATTGCGTAAAAACGCCCAAAAGAGGTCTTTGTCCAAACTTTAACAAAGATAACAGAGGTACACTAGATATTTTCTAATATCTGTGCATACAAATGGAGAAATTGTCAAAAGAAATTTGACCTTTGGCCGGATGGAGCAAAAGCACGTTTTACTGCGAATCGAGTGAACGCTGGAACTGTACTTGCTAGAGAGCGGTGACTGGACCGATCTAGCACGCTTGAGGGGTTGTAAAAGCACTTATAACTAATAAAATAACTAAATCTTGGCTTCAAACAGGGCTGCGACGGCGACGGGGGCAGTTATTTTTGGCGCTGACTTTATGCGGAGCGGTGACAGGACCGACGCATCACGGTTGAGTGTTTGCCAAGCACTAATAATATTAATTTCTTCTTCTAGCAACCGCTTAGCGGCAAGACCAAATAAAAGTGGGGTATGGCGCAAATGCCGAATTCATTTGAGAATAAAAGGGTAGAAACTGTTTCTTTCTTTATTTGACACATTATTGTTTACACAATACTAACGGAGACAAATATATATTCAATTGAGAACAATTTAGAACGATGTGTTTGACGAAATGTCAGATTGTTTAGCGGGGATATAAGCGTGGGCGAGCCCATTGTCGCATTTGAGAGGGTAGAACAATGCTCCTGCTCTCTTCGACATATTGTTGTGCACACAACAGTGACTGAGACCAGGATATGTTAAATTGAAAACGATTTAAAACGTTTTCCCTGGCGTAGTGACAATTGGCTATTTCAGCGATTCTTTTATATAATGGGATCGACCATCCAGGTTCGGACTAAGGAGTAACTGAAATGCAATGCTTTAAATACACAAATTTCTGTTTACCTGGGGTGAAATAAATATCTTCGTGGATTAATTATGGCTCATTCATACTACATACATACAGGGTGTTATCACCAAAATATATGGTGAAAAACGAAAGTTAAACACTTGTTTGGGTTAGTGTCCCCAACAAGGATCCTCAGAATACAATACGGGGGGAGTATTGTGCATTCTTTAAAAATAGTAAATACTCCCTAAAGTTTTGGCTGGAGAAGAAGAAATGATTTAAAATAGTCATAATTTATGTCACACTGCCTAAAATTTTTGAAAATTCAATCGCTTTTATATTTGTACCAATTCTAGAAGAGAATTCATTATTTAGAAAAATTAAAAATGGCTTTCGGTAAATGTTTGTAATTTCTTTATTAGTTTGGTTTTGACAAAGTTTACAGAATATTGTATATTCCGTAAACTTTGGTTTTGACCTAGTAACCACACATTACCATCTTAACATCCTACGTATAAATCTTGGAATATAAGATAAGATGTTAAACAAATCATTTTTCAGTAGACAAAATCAAACATTTCTTAGAATAGTTTGTCACATCTCACCGAATTTTATACCTACAGGTGTAAATAACCCTAAAATATTTAATATAATATAGACATCCCGACAAAATAATAGAAACATCCTGACTTCCGGTTTGAGCAGATGTTCACCTGGTATATCCAAGAACTATCAAAACTGAGATAAAATATTATATTTTTATATTTATATTTAAATATATTTTCATGAGACTGCTTTGTTAAGCCTCTTTGATTCTGCAGCCCTTCAAATTAATACAGATACCAGTTTTCCCCTAACCATATTTGGGAAACAATTTAATTTACAGGGCTTAGCTTCACTTCCGGTCCTGTCGTTGAAGGACGAACACGTTGGAAACGGATTACAGAATTCGGAACGGGCAGTGGAAGCTTATTACTTAGAAAACGTGTTCTAATCCTTCGAGGGGAGTCTGGAAAGGCTGAACGGTGTAAGGGGTGGGTCGTGTAGTGGAGAGTGATTCCTACTAGGACTCCAGGGTTAATTTCTTTACGCGCTAGCGTGGCCTGTGGGCGATCGGGAGTATATTCTGCGGGGATTTGGAGTCCCTGAGAGAAAGTAGTTATACCGACAGTGTGCGAAGCCTCCTTGCATAGGAACTCAGTCGTGCGATTCAGTAGCTTATATTTGTGCAAAAGTCGGGAATCACCAGGGGCACAGGCCCGTCTTACTGGAGGCGCCCACCGAATACAAGATCCCTGCTCAAACCGGATTATCATGTAACACAAGCAGAAGGGTAGCTCTGCTTCTGTCTAAGCGCCGGACGAGGGGTGTGCTGGCAATTACCTAGGAGCAACGCCATAAACAAAACCTGAAACCTGGAACCTGGGCTTATTTTTATGATTTATAAATATTACTATGGAGAGTGTTTCATAAATGCAAAAATAATCCAAGTAACTAAAGTTTCTTGATGTTTGAAATAATTGTGCTTTAGTAGTATCCTGATTTACCAGAACGGTCTTGTTCACTATATCGAATTTCCAATACGCAGTTTCTTAACTCCACACAATATAATAATAAATAGTACTTACCTTTGCGAGATTTACTGCTACAGAAGAAATTTCTATTGAGCTTAAGAGGAATTCTAACAATAGTAAATACCTTGTCCTAGTATTTAAATTTTGTATGAATCTGCAAATCAAAAACATACAAGTTCACTTTACTACTAAGGTCTCCAAAAAATGAGAAACATAGCTGCTTGTTTGCCTCTGATCCTAGTGCGATTACATATCACCATTATGCCACGTCACGATCTATTCTTAAGACAGGGGCTGAGCAGTTACCGTCACAAGAGTCTAGAGCACCTACTAACTTTTTTATGCAAAAGCTGCGACATGCGTAGTGACGAAATAATGATAGGTATTATTATGTATTTGCATGGCCCTCTTCTCGCTTCGCTCGCTACGGAAGCGCAACCAACAGAAACTAACCCAATGCATGCCCAAAATTAAGACAAAAAATTTAATAAAAAACAACGTAACCTTAAAAAAAAAGTAAACAAACCCGTTATATTCCTATTAGTGTCTTAACCCATTAGTGCATAAAATTTAGCAAGATTAAAAATAATGTTATTTTTATGAATTCTGACATATTTTATTACAACATAAAGGAAATGTATCAAAAATGAATTTTTTCTTACCAAAAACAAAAAATACAGGTCATCCGATATATCGGATTGTATGCAAACTGACTAGATAAAGAAATTAAAATGTATGATAATTTTTGAAACAATGTTTTGGATACAGTCCAACTTGGCATTTGGGGCAAATAAATTTGTTCTTACTCCCGCAATTTCTACACAATCTTTCAGTATTTACATAGTCTGGCCAGTGATCGCGACCATGGTAACGAACATCGTTCCCTGAATTCTGTAGTACTTTTCCTTTCATCGGCTGAGTGCCGTGTGTTTTGATGAGACAGTTTCACCAACAGCCCTGCATTGGTTACTGAAACATCCAGCAAGTAACAAAATATAGACGACACAAAAATGAACAACCCGCTTTTTCAGGCATGCGCAGTGAAATGTCATTTTTGGAAATTTGACAATCCGAAATTCCCGATGTTTTGTTTTGTTAGGTTACGTTACAGTTTTGGTTTGTTATCATTTATGTAGAAAGTTATTTGTTTGGACACACAACATAGAAAATCATAAGAAACTTCTGTGTAAAGAACTGTTAGAACAAACAATAATCCAGTGAAAATACTTGGTTTCCATCTGTTCCTTAGGACAATAATTTCTGGCTCTGGTGTACAGTGATATTTATGTAAACTCTTTGTTGTAAAAAAATAATTAAGACACTCATTAGATACAAAATGTTGAATAAATAAGAAACCGCGAAATCACATCAACTCACGATAGGACTGGTCAGGACCGCGATAAGGGGAATACTCAGTTGAAGTATTATTTACATTGGGCAGAAGATCTTGAGGATGAAGATTTTAATGTTGTTATCAACCACTTGCAGTTGGCAAAGAAGCACATAGATGAAAAAGGATGTAAAACATCAAGTCAGAAGAAAATGGAAAAAGAAGAATATTTTCCTTCCAATAAGCGTTCAAAATTGAGTAGAAAAATCATTTAAAAAAATGTAGTAACATCTTTTCTAAAAAATATTAAAAAAGAAACACAATTTTAATTCTTTACTTTTCTCTTTCTGTAAAATAGATTCAATTAGAGGGGATTCTGTTTTTTCAATAATTTTATTTTTTGGGTAATACATTTTTATTTATTGACAAATCATTTCTCGTACAGAACTGATATTATATTAGCAAATTTGAATGTCACCTCTGGGCCCATTGTTATGGTCATCAGACGCTTAGGATAAGATATTAAAATTTCAATTATTGTCTCAAGATTACTGATTTCTTTATTGCCTTAATTAAGTCTTAAAATGTAGATAAATTAGTTAATATTATTGTAAGGAATGTGAGACATTGTGCAAGAGGGCCTAGCGGTTGACACGTGTCTTTATTACTAAGTATTTGCTAAACTTAAGTTTTTCTGAGCAGTGCCTAACTTCATAAATTGAAATAAACAATATTTGAAATTACTTTTATGTAATTTACTGTTATTTTGATATTTCATATTTTTATAGGTGCCTTGTCTACTACCAATCTCAGTATTTTCAGTTCTTATTATTGTTTTACTGGAATAGAATATAGAATCTTGATCATACTTTAAGGTTAACTTGTTAAATAAAGATTGTTATTTACTACTAATTCCAAAAGTTTTAAGACATAGCTGGTCAGGTATAAATAAATATATTTAGTAGTTGTTTTGTTTTTCTTTATTTTTATTGACATTATATTGATTGATTGATATTATATTTTATAGATTAAAATTAGAAACAATACTAAAAAAAGTACACACTTAGCAATCCTACTTCTAATAATTTCTAAATTATACTAATTTAATTTCAAAAAATCACTATGTCGATTTATTTATTATTGTTTTATCATGGTGTATACCAAGTTAAGAGAAAACAGTTCACCATCTTCTAGAATTCTACTACTTGGTACATCTGACTCCAAGTTCTCAATTACCATTTGCTTCACTACCGATGACAAAAGCTTACTTCGTAATTCCTTTTCAATATGTCCAACATGTGTCTTTCAAAATGCAATTGTAGCTTTTCTATCATTATACAAATTGCAAACAATTCTTGAGGGACAGACATCTTTCATTCTAATTGTCCCATCAGCTTCCTCTGTGTATTTCTGATACTTGGGTAAGTAACCTAAAAACATGCAATTCATATTATACCTACTTGTCAAGAATTAAATTACTTTAAATAATACTTAGTTATAGGATTTATTCTTGTAATAACTCTGTTAAGTATAATAATAAAAAATAAATAAATATTGTACCTGTGATACCACTTGTAGCAATGGTAATACATTTCATGTGCCTTTCTTTGGTTACATACTTCTGTGCTTAGCATAAGCTGTCATTTTTTCTGAGTTTGCCCATGTTTCAAATTCTTCAGGGCTAAGAAAATGCAAAGCTGTAACTTCGACAGTTATAATAGACTGTCTTCAATATGCTGCTTTAGGTCTGCGTAGGTCCTTAATTGAGTTCGTTCTTCGCACAAGGGGCACACAATATGTTGGTTTTTTCCTCCACTAAGGTCATCTTGTCTTATGTTGATTTAATAATTTTAAAGTTTTTGTCAGCATAAAGTATGGGGCACTTGTGTGTCAAATTAGATTTGCTTAATTTACTATATGTTGAAGTTTGCATATTTTCCTTCTGAGAAGTGTCTTAATTAATTTTTTACAACAAAGAGTTTACATAAATATCACTGTACACCAGAGATATAAATTATTGTCATAAGGAACAGATTTTTATAGGAAAACCAAGTATTTTCACTGGATTATTGTTTGTTCTATCGAACAGTTCTTTACACAAAAGTTTCTTATGATTTTCTATGTTGTGTGTCCAAACACGAAAAATAACTTTTTCTAGATAAACTAACCAACTGTAACGTAACCTAACAAAACATCGGGAATTTTGGCTAAATTGTTGTCAATTCTCAAAAAATGGCATTTCACTGCGCATGCCTGAAAAAGCGGGTTGTTCATTTTTGTGTCGTCTACAAAATATAGACTATCACATTCTGGTTCTATTTGGCTACCAACTGATCCATTTTGTCAACGCCGCCCATGCCACTATTATATTTTTGGAATAGTAAAGATTGAACTACAGCAATTTTTATTGTTGTGAATAGTGCCAGTCGCGCAGTAACCAAGTTGTGTCAAATGTCATGCCGAAATAGGCTAACGTTCGAAAAGTAGTTGACGAAAAATAATTTAAATCCTTTAGTAGGAGGTATTCTGGAAGTCGTTGTCAGGAAACTGTTTTTGGGTTAGGAGGTGATACTGTTATCACCTCCTAACCCAAAAACAGTTTCCTTGTCGCTTCCTATAAGTATATAATTGTTCTATCGTGGTGAAATAGTCAAATACGTCACTTCCGGAAAAGTCGAGTTAATTTGGGGAATTTCATGAAATCATGAAATAACTAGGTTTTTTAAGAAATGTGACGTATTTCACAATGAGACTATGACACATATATAAAAAGTGTCAATTTATCTTTGATAGCTCGCATACGGAAAAAGTTGGCAATAAAGCATACAATCCGATATATCGGATTTCAATTTTAGGCTCACATATTTACATAATATTGTAAATTTATGAGCAGATTACTACTCGATCATGTCAGGTGGTTTACTACACATACAAATTCCACTAATTTTGAGGTCGACGTTGTCAAAAAATTAAAATAAAATTGAAAATACTTGCCCTTGTCGTGTCGTTGAATAGAGCCATGGATCCATGTTGCTTTTAGTGCAGTTTTAACTTCTTTTAGGCATTTATCGCACCGTAAAAATTAAATAAATAAGAAGTTTACACCTGAAACATGTCACTAACGCCTGTTACAAAAGCCAGTTTAGGCTTATACAAAAGTAGGGTTGCATAAATACGACATCCGATTTATCGGATCTTATGCACTAATGGGTTAACAAGTACTTATGTTTTACTAATATCACCTTAAAACTACGCGAGTTGTCTCCTTCAGTATGCAACGATACTGGCGAACCTGACAGAGAACACCACATGGTGGCCCTGCCAGCACTTGCATACTGTTGAATAGTAACTAAGTAAGTTGGTGTTAGTGCGACAAAGCGGTACCAAGAAATGGGCTCCAGTCAGAGGAAAGAAGAAGTTTTGGTAAATAACGCAGGTAACAGTGAAGGTGTAACTCAGAATACTACTAAAGGAGTTTCAGTAAGCGAACTTTTGGGAGTTGTAGTCTTCTGTGTAGCTGCCATAGCTGTTGTAGCGTACTGTATCTACCGAGTGAAGAAAGGCATGGAAAAGAAGATACGGAAAAAAATCAGACGGAGTCAAGAGGTGCTGTAAAGTCGAAGGAGAAAGTCTAATATTTATTGTAAGCTATGTTTAATTTTCGGTTTAAGTTTTGGTAAAAGTATGGTAGAGTTGAGTGAAATTATAGAATTATGTAAGATTTTAGAAAAATTTTACGAAATTATTAGGAAAGAGTCAAGAGAGCGTCGTGAAAGTTTTGCTGGATTAAGTAAACTATCGATAGACGCAGACGTAGGAAAGTTAGAAAATAAATTTGATAACCTTAAAAAGAGGTCAGCCTAGAGGCGTAAGACGCAGAGCAAAGTTATAAAGAGTATTTTAGAGCGATCGAGGATTATCTTACTAATTCGCGAAAGATTATTGACCAAAGACATGAAAGGGAAAACTTTTCAGTGGACTGAAAATTGTCAAAATTCTTTAGTTAAAACAAGCCTCAATGAAACCTCTAGTGTTACAATATCCTGATTTTTCGGAAAAGAATGAATTTGTACTCAGAACAGATGCTAGTAGATATGCATTGGGTGCAGTTTTATCTAACTCGAACGACAGGCCTGTGCGGCCTGTAGCATTCGCGTCTAGATCTTTAAATAAGGCAGAAAGGAATTATTGTACCATTGAAAAAGAATGTTGGCTATCGTTTTGTCTGTTAAGCATTTTATTTAAACCATATTTATTTGCTAGAAACTGTACAGTTTTGACACAGATCACCGTCCTTTAATTTATTTATTTAATAAGACCAACCCCTCACGTAGACTTACGAAATTTACGTTAACTTTAGAAGAATATGATTTTGCAATACATTATTCAAAGGTCCGAAAAATGTGACAGCAAACGCACGCTCCCTTCTGATTATAGAATCGAGTCGTTGTAGAGTGTGCGAGAGCGAGAGTGTTAGTGTAATGACAAGAGCTCAGGTTAGAAGCAATGCGATAGTCGAATAACGCGATAGAAGCTCGGCTAATAGCAATAGGCTTGATCACCCTGTTGCAGTTGAACTTTTAAAGCGTCCGTTTGACATAGTAGAGCTACGACCAATGATAGGAACAGAGTTTGAGAAATGAAAATTACGTGCCATGGCCATGGCTCGTATCAGTACATTAATAAAATTTATACGATGTAAATTCACAAATAATTTATTTCAACCGGAATCACCGATCACCGATGATAGGTACATCGCTGAAGTATCTGAAAAAATGCGCAAAGAATGAGATTCCGGAATTGTACGTTATAAAGAATATAAGCAGTACTGAATTTTTAAACAAAGTAGATCATAAACATGAGACTCAATTATTGCAAATGTCTATAAAAATAAAAGTAATTAAAGACGTGCAATGGATAGAAGATAAAGAACTTAGGCAATCAATCTTAAGCGACGTTAAAAGATATTATATTTGACCGGATTTGAAAAAAGACGTTAGCGATTTTGTTAGGAGATGCGATGAGCGCCAGAGGCATAAGCATTCCAACCCACAAAGGACACCAATGGCGCATACGACAACCGCAACATCGGCATTTCAAAAATATTTTTAGATTTAGTAGGTCCTCTTCCTGTGGATATTCAAAATAACAAGTATATTTTAACGCTGCAGTGCGGCCTTACAAAGTTTGTAGTAAAATTTCGGTTGCAAACCGCGTAGAATGACGCGAGAAGCAATATAGTGACGTCAAATATTAAATGGAGAGAACAAGTAAATAGGCTAGACCCATTGTCCCAGATAAACCCACACCAGATGCAAAGGGTCGGCAAATACCTCGCCAGCCAACTTTAACCTTGACATGGCGGTTATACGCGGCCTGCACCAAATAATCTGGGTATGATTATAGAATTGTTCTTCAAAATTAAAATAGTTGGTCTGCACCAATTAAATGAAAACGTGTTTTGCTGATGGACTGGTAATTAAAATTTGCAATAGCCATTCACTTTCTTCTTTCCCCACCAGGCGGTCATGGAAATTTTGTGTTATTATGGCTGCACTGACGTTTTTTACAGAAATTTCCCTAATACGCTTTAATGTATGCCGAATTAAGGTTATTTTAACATTGAAAATGTTTCTGTTATCCTAATATAGGGCCTCAAATCGTGAAAAAGTGCATGTTACATTTGCCACATGACGTCATACGCATGAGAGATCGTGTTAGTTTGTTTTTTTAAACCTAAATTTGATCAAAGTTGATTGAACGACTAACCAAAACTAGCCAAATGTAACCCAAACTAACCCAAACTAGCTAAAAGTAACCTAAAGTTGATTGAATAACTAACCAAAACTAACGAAAAGCAAATAAAACCACCAAAACGGGCTATAATGTATCGGAACAGATTCAAAATATTAAAGTAAGACTAACCCAAATTAACCGAATATTAGCGACTAACATACACTAACCAAAAACATTAAAATTAGTAATAACGTATCGGAACTGGCTCAAATAACTAAAATACTAAATTTAAACTAACTCAAATCAACCGAAAATTGATTGAACGATTAACCGAAACTAACCAAAAGTAACCAAAAGCACAAAAAGAGCTAAAACGTATAGGTGAAATTAACCGAAGTTTGGCGAATAGCTTAAATTGACCAAAAACATTTAAACTGGTTATAACGTATCGAAACCGGTTCAAATGACTAGCATAATTTGGAACAAACTGAAAGTAACCGAAAGTTGACTAAATTACTAACAAAAACTAACCAAAAATAACAAAATTGGTAATAACGTATGGGAGCCGGTTCAAATGACTAAAAAAATTAAAACTAACTGAAATTAACATAAAGTTGGATGATCGACTAACTAAAAGTAACCAAAAACACCAAAAAGGACTAAAACTTATCAAAACATTAAAGTAAATTGAAATTAACTTAAATTAGCCGAATTTTGGTGACTAACTAAAATTAACCAAAAACATTGAAATTGGTTATAACGAATCGGAACCAGTTTTTGGTTACTTGTGATTAGTTTTGGTTAATCATTCAATCAGCTTTCGATTAGTGTTAATTACTTTTAATTTATTTTAGTCATTTGAAGCGATTCCGATACGTTACAACCAATTTTAATGTTTTTGGTTAATCTTAGTTGGTTGCCAAAATTCGGTTAATTTAAGATCGTTTCAACTTACCTTAATATTTTTTATCTGTTGTGGTTTAACCCTTTTTAGTTCGTTACTTTTGGTTAGTTTTTCGTAAGTCATTCAATCAATTTTCGGTTAATTTCAGTTAGTTTTAATTTATTTTAGTCATTTGAACCAGTTCCGATACGTTATACCCAATTTTAATGTTTTTGGTTAGTCACCGAAATTCGGTTAATTTGTATTACTTTTAACTTACTTCCATATTTTTAATCTACTTTGAAACGTTTTAGCCGGTTTTGGTGCTTTTATTTACTTTTGGTTAGTTTTGGTTAGTCATTCAATGAACATTCGGTTACTTTCAGCCAGTTCCAATTTATTTTAGTCATATGAACAGGTTCCGATACGTTATAACCAATTTAAATGAATTTGGTTGATTTCAGTTAGTCGCCAAAATTCTGCTAATTTGGGTTAGTTACTTATTTTAATACCTTTAATCACTTCCGATACGTTAAGCCCTTTTTGGTGTTTATGGTTACTTTTGATTAGTTCTGGTTAGTCAATCAGCTTTCGGTTAGTTTTAGTTAGTTTTAATTTATTTCAGTCATTTCAACCGGATCCGATACTTTATAACCAATTTTAATGTTTTGGTTAATTTTAGTTGGTCGCCAAAATTCGAATAATTAAAGTTAGTTTCAAATTACCTTAACATTTTTAATATGTTCCGATATGTTTAGCCCTTTTTGGTTCTTTTGGTTAGTCTTAGTTAGTCGTTCAATCAACTGTCAGTTAATTTCAGGTAGTTTTAATTTATTTTAATCATTTTACCCAGTTACGATACGTTATAAACAATTTTAGCGTTTTTGGTTATTTTTTGTTAGTTACCAAAATTCGATTAGTTTGGGTTAGTTTTAACTTACTTCAGTATTTTTAACCGATTTCGTTACATTTTAGCTCGATGTGATGTTTTTAGTTAATATTGGTTAGTTTTGGCTAGTCGTTCAATTAACTTTAGTTAAAATTCAGTTAGTTCCAATTTATTTTAGTCATGTGAACCGGTTCTGAGACGTTATAAGCATTTTTAATGTTTCTGGTTAGTTTTGGTTAGTCACCAAATTTCGGTTAGTTTGGGTTAGTTTTAACTGAATTCAATATTTTTAATCTATTTCGATGCGTTTTAGCCCGTTTTGGTGATTTTGGTTACTTAGTCGTTCAATCAACTTTCGGTAAAGTTCAGTTAGTTTTAATATATTTTAGTTATTTGAATCGGTTCCGGTACGTAATAAGCAATTTTAATGTTGTTGGTTAGTCACCAAAATTCGGATAATTTGGGTTAGTTTTAACTTACCTTAACATTTGTAATCTGCTCTGATAAGTTTTAGCCCGTTTTGGTGTTTTTAGTTACCTTTGGTTAGTCATTCAATCAACTTTCGGTTACTTTCAGTTAGTTCCAAATTATTTTAGTCAGTATACGTTATAATCAAATTTAATGTTTTTGGTTTGTTTTCGTTAGTCGCCAAAATTAGGTTCGTTTTGATTAATTTTAACTTACTTTAAGTTCTGTAACCTGTTCCGATAGGTTTTAGACCGTTTTGGTTAGTGGTCCAATCAACTTTCGGATAGTTTCAGTTAGTTCCAATTTATTTTAGTTATTTGAACCAGTTCCGATACCTTATAATCAAATTTAATGTTTTCGGTTAGTTTTGGTTAGTCGCCAAAATTCGGTTCGTTTTGATTAGGTTTAACTTACTTTAATTTTTGTAACCTGTTCCGGTACGTTTTAGCCCGGTTTGATGCATTTGGTTAGTTTTGGTTAGTTGTTCAATAAACTTTCGGTTAGTTTCAGTTAGTTCCAATTTATTTTAGTCAATTGAACCGATTCCGATACGTTATAATCAAATTAAGGTTTAAATAAAGAAACTAACAGAGCTTGCCCTGACTTCCTGACTATTTCTTGTGATGGCTGGCCATCCCAAGGAGGCGGAGCTTTAAACGAATTCTTGTTTCATGCGTTAGGCGGGAGGTTTCGCATCTGGTGTGGGTTTATCTGGGCCATTGTTTAAAGGTCCTTATATAAAGTAGAGGTTAAAGACGAAAATTTAGTGCTAAGCCTAGATAATAAGTGTAAGGAAGTACATAAAAATATGGTAAAGCATTATTATTGTTAATACGTAATTCCTGTAATTGGTTTAAGTATTTAATAACTTTGTAATTGTAACATTATTCAAATACTGCATATATATATTTTTAAAAAAAGGTTTCAGCGAGAAAAATGTCCCTTTTTTTCAGGGGAGGTGTACTGGATTCCGTAATTTAGACAAATAATAGGTATTATTATTGCGTAATTACCTTGATAGTTCAGGACAGAATCTAGGACATCCATGAATTCGATGGTATTATTAATAAGGATTCATGATAGTTAGATAACAGTAATTGTTTAGAGGTTAAGTATAAGCAAACCCTGAAAGTGATTATTTATAGATGCACATTTAAGTGTGAACAGAGGACTTTTTCCATTATATTCCTATTAGTGTATTATCAAGTACTTATGTTTTACTAGTAAACCCTAAAAACTACGCGAGTTGCCTTTTTCAGTTTGCAACGATACTGGCGAACCAAACAGATAACATCACAATGTCTTGCGATCGATGGGAATCGAACCCGGGGCGTACGAATGAAAATCAGAACGTCTAATTATTATAGTCACCAAAGGCGTTAAAGAATTTCGCTAGACCGTAAAGACTTGGGTAATTCTGATGCATTCAGCCATTACGCATGTCTGCAGTTCTTGCATCGAAAAGTTAGCAGGTGACCTAGACGCTTGTATTACCGTCTACTGTGTTATACGGTTGAATCCGCCTGAAGAGATCTTACAGATCAAAAGGCGTCATCGATTGCGCCGACAAAGATGGTGGAAATTGCTCACACTTTGACTGTATATAAATTTGGAGATTTTAGTAGTGACGTGAACTCGCACCTCTTAATCGAGCAAAACTTTGGATTGATAATGGTTTCATCATCAAATTTAGCAACAGAAACTAAACGAAAAAATAAACGTTTATTTTCTTACCTAATAATGTATACATGCTTAATAATGAAGTCCTTCAATAGCGATATTTTCTTATCATTTTCCAGGGGACTGCCAATGTTATCATACTTGCTTATTTTAATTCGCAGGACGTGTAATTGTGAAGCAGAGAAAATAAATAAGGTGACAATAATCATGTGGGTAATGCTGTTATTGAACAAACCACTCCATGTGAATATAATATCAATAGTGTAAACCAGAAATAGGTGATCCAGTTTATTACCGGGGAACCAGAATTGATACCAATAATAGGATTCCAAAGAAGCGTTATTTGCGGCGTTGTATTTTATTAATTGATAATTTCCAACCACGCCTAAAAATCAAAACAATGTAATTAGGCTAAATAGGATTTAAAAAAAGTTAATGAGAAAAACAGAAACACGCGAGGGCTAAGGGCATTGAATTACTCGCGACCTGATCTAATAGGGCATTTAATGCAGGATGCTAAGTAAATCAAATTGATCAAAAAAATTGTATAGGCTTTAGCTTTATTTATATTTTTCTTAAATTTTACCAGTGGTGGAGATATTCTGGTACTCTTCTATTTTCTTTACAATTTGTTAACTATTTAATATCTAAGAATGTACATTATTGTTTAAATATTTCTTTTTTTTTTAGAAGGTTTACATTTATGTAAGATTTGCATTATGCCTTTGTATCTCAATTCTTAAAAAATAATATTCCAAATTCAGGTGGTGGTAATTTTCAGGACAGAACCTCACCAACTAAAAGAAGCCAACTTAAATAGCTCTTCAATTATTCGGATCTTAAAAGGCATCGATAGCGATTGCGAGGATGATATTTTGAGACATAAACATGACAGTTGATATGCCACTACCAAAGCCTCTTTTAAAACGCCTAAAACTTGACAATATTTGTCCTCTGAAGAATTCCAGGTTTAATGACCTCGACTATTCGGAAAAAGCCAGACAAATAATCAGCAATATTGGGGTTTGCAACCTTCGGCAAAATGCACTAAAACGGAATTTTATCCGCAGTACCAAAACGGAATTGCTGCAATCAACGCGCGTTTCGCTAACCATGGTAGCATCATCAGGAGATGATTAAAACTAAATTTAAAATCTACCTAACTCTCTTTTATATTAAATGTTAGCTTAATCAATCGGAACCAAAGGAACCAATCTTGGAATCCCAGTAGTCACGCCCGATCAACCACTACAATGGACTATACGGAATAGGCCCTCTATCTCTATTTAAACTATTCTTACATTTAATAATTTCAATACTTTCATATGCCTCTAATAATCTCCTATTAGTTATATTATGATTTAATTTCACATTTTTAATTGTTATTTTATGATTGTTATCAAAAGCATGCTCGGCAACAGTTGATTTTTCTGTCCTACCATACTTTAAGTGAGCTATGTGTTCCTTGAATCTCGTTTGTATAGATCTTCTAGTTTGCCCAACATATTTTTGGTTACAATCCATGCATCCATTTTCATATATTCCACCTCTTTCTAATATTTCAATTTTGTCCTTTGGTCCACCTAATAGAATTTGGTATACTAATTTTAAGCCTACTTCCTTAAAGACTTTTTGGAGTCCTCTAGTATACTGAGGATTATATGATATCGAGACATATTTTGTATTTTCATGCTGATTGACGACAGAAAAGGAATCGCGAATGGCCTTTCTAAACATGTGTCTATTAATTAGTCTATTTATTAAGTTAGTATTGAAACCATTAACTGTCGCTATATTCTTAATTGATTCTTTTTCATTATTAAATCCTTTTATGCGGAGAGCAAAGTTCACCATACGGTGTACTAAAAAATGAAAGCTGGCCATTTTGTGTTGGTCGCAGTGAAAGGAGTCATTAGGAATATATCGGTTAGTCGCAGTACTTTTTCTATAAATATCACATTCTAGTGTGTTATTATCGTTCCTAATCACTAAAGTATCCAAGAATGGAAGTTGGCCATTGTTCTCGACCTCATAAGTAAATTTAATGGTGGGGAAACGATTGTTTGGTTAAAAATCTTCGGTATTAGCGGTTTTTGTGTCGAAAATCGCGAAAATGTTATCCACATACCTGTACCATACCCTTGGAAAATATTCGAACTCTTGACTGATTTCATTTTCAAATTTACTCATGAAAAGTTGCCCATTGCCGTGCCTTCAGTTGTTCGTAATAGTTTTTTTTATACTGAAAATAATTTTGATCCATGCAAAGTTTGGTTAAAGTTAAACATTCTTGTTTGATTTCATTATTAAAACTATTCATCACAAGTAATTCACCAATGTATTGCAAGGTCTGTTGTATTGGTACACTAGGGTACAATGAGCAGACATTAATTTTGTTTATGAAATCTAAGGAATTTAGTTCTTCTGAATTCTGTTGTTTTAGAGGTAAATTTTGAAACTGGATTGCTAGCCACTTGGATACATAATAAGTTGGCGATCCTATTGCCAAAACTATGGGATGCACTGCGTTCCCAGGTTTATGAATCTTGGGAAGACAATATAATTTTGTCATAGTAGGATTGCTCACAGATAATTTGTATTTAATTTGATCAGAAATAAGGCTGCTACATCTCTTCAAAGTGTTTTTAACTTGTGTTACCATCTTAGATAAAGGATTCCTTGAGATTTTTTATAGGGCCCGGATTCGATTAAATTTTTGGCAAAAACTCGTTAAAAATATTCGCTTTTGTCTAATATAAAAACCTTATTACATTTGTCAGCTTTTAGATGGAAAACATCTTTCTCCTTTAGTCTCTTGATTATACTTTTTCCTTTTCCATAAAATCCTCATTTCTCGATACCATATAATCCTCAGAATACTATAGGGCTCCAAAAAGTCTTTAAGGAAGTAAGTTTAAAATTAGTATACCAAACTCAGTTTAACATTAAGAAATTATTAGGTGGTCCATAGGATAAAATTGAAATACTACAAAGAAGTGGAATATATGAAATTGGATGCATGGATTGTAACCAAAAATATCTTGGGCAAACTAGAAGATCTATGCAAACGAGATTCATGGAACACAGCTCATTTAAAGTATGGTAGAACAGAAAAATCAAATGTTGCCGAGCATGATTTTGATAATAACAATTAAAAATTTAAAAATAATTTATAATATAACTGATAGGAGATTATTAGACGCATATGAAAGCGTGGAAATTATTAAATGTAAGAATAGTTTAATAGAGATAGAGGGCCTATTCCGTATAGTCCATTGTATTGGTTGATCGAGCGTGACTAGAGGGATTCCAGGATTGGTTCCTTCGGTTACGCTTGATTAAGCAAACATTTAGTATAAAAGATAGTTAAGTAGATTTTAAATTTAGTTTTAATCATCTCCTGATGATGCTAACATGGTTAGCGAAACGCGTGTCGAGTGCAATAATTCCGTTTCGGTATTGTGTATAAAACTCCGTTTTAGAAATAATCGGCAATCCAAGACAGAAGATGACTAGATAATTCCATCCTTCCAGCTTGTTCAATAAGACACGATAATTAGCCCTATCGTATGTGTAAATAGAATGGACCATCCCATTATTTTCAAGAACAGTCGAAATATAGCCTATATGAATGCAAGTATTGTTCAATGAAACGCTTTGGGCAAAGGCCAAACTGCTGTTCAATCGGACAGTGGCTTAAACTGGAAGATAAGTGTTTGGTTACAAAACATTCAAATATTGCCAAACAAAGAATGCTGATAGGCGTCCAGTGGGTGACATTAAATTTATAAATAGAGAACGAACTAAATAAAACTAAAGTTTCTTAGAATACATGGCGAATATCATCCAGTCACGACCTCAATAAACAATCAAACTGCTTATCTCACAAAAGATGTCAGATATTGATATCTGACAGTATAATATTACTGCTTTTTTGAGGTGCAAAACTGAACTTGACAAGAATAATTTGAATATATAAATTAGACAAGGTTTAGTTCAGGTTTACACTGCACATTATTTTTACGTTTAGAATTAACGAGTATCCAAACGTCTTTAATATTATTATTGAAGATCAGCGATTCTTCGAATATCTGTGTATCGAAATAATAACTACTTCGTTACATGTTTTTTTATATTTCAAGATTTCTTTCTAACAAAGTGATTTTTATGCAAATGTCTACATACGGCTGATTTCTGCAATCGGATGAGGTTTCAATAAAAGTTTAAATCGTTTATACATAGGTGGTGGTCTGATCAACAACATTTCTAATTAGATATCTGATGTAGATTTATAATATCTAAATTTGTAATTTGTATTCTCTTTTTATCGTGGCCATCTCGGCACTTTTTTGAAATGTTGTTGAGTAAGTGATCTTATTAAGACCTTTATTGAATATAGTTCGAGATATTTTTCGCGAATTTTGTTCTTTTATAGAGTAATTTAACTTCGCAGTTTTAGATTGGCAAGGAGGATTCCAAACTATAACATCATTTCATTACCAGTTTCTGTTGGTTTTTTATGTTTTTAGCAAATTTTTGGTACCAATCCGACATTTTCTGAGGTCATCCAGTGATTTATAGGCCATTTCCAAATTTAGGAATAGACGGATTGTTAACCCCATTAAACCTACAGTTTGCTGTCGGTAGAGACATTGGGAAATCCCACATTCTGGAATTTAAGGTAAGTTCTCTTTTATTATTTCTAGTCTATGCAACATAATGTTGAATTTTTGGAGAGCTCACCTCGAATTTTAACTCTTCTTCTCTGCCGACAGCAGACCGTAAATTTTTAC
>JAEQML010046403.1:0-60432 GCA_016904865.1 Pissodes strobi
CTTTTCTTAAAAATCACACATGAAACTGTTTTTTGCACTTTAAAATGTCAACTTGACAATATTTCTTAAATTAAAATTACAGGTTAACTTAGCTGTCTTACGCGTAGATGTTGCCAATCCTAATTTTTGTTCGGTTCTAAATCATAGTGCGCGTCTTTCCTTAAAAATCACAATAAAACTGTTTGTTGCACTCTAAATGTCAACTTGCCACTATTTCTTAGATTATAATTATATGCTAGCTTAAGTGTCATACGCGTAGGTATTGCCAAGTCTAATTTCTGCTCTGTTCTATAGGGTACGTCTTTCCTTAAATATTACAAATGAAACTGTTTTTTGCACTTTGAAATGTCAACTTAACACTATTTCTTAAATTCTAATTATAGGCTAGCTTAGATTTCATACGCGTAGGTGTTGTCAAGTCTAATTTTTGTTTTGGTTTAAATCATAGTGCGCGTCTTTCCTTAAAAATCACAAATGAAACTGTTTTTTTGCACTTTAAATTGTCAACTTGACAATATTTCCTAAATTAAAATTACAGGTTAGCTTAGCTGTCTTACGCGTAGATGTTGCCAAGTCTAATTTTTGTTCTGTTCTAAATCACGTCGCGTCTTTCCTTAAAAATCACAAATTAAACTGTTTTTTGCACTCTAAATGTCAACTTGCCACTATTTTTTAAATTATAATTATAGGCTAGCTTAGGTGTCATACGCGTAGGTGTTGTAAAGTTTACTTTTTGTTCTGTTCTAAATGATAGGCGCGTCTTTTCTTAAAAATCACAAATGAAACTGTTTTTTGCACTTTAAAATGTCAACTTGACAATATTTCTTAAATTAAAACTACAGATTAGCTTAGCTGTCGTACGCGTAGGTGTTGCCAAGTCTACTTTTTGTTCTGTTCTAAACCATAGTGCGCGTCTTTTCTTAAAAATCACAATTGAAACTGTTTTTTGTAGTTTAAATGTCAACTTGACACTAATTTTTAATTTATAACTATAGGCTAGCCTAGGTGTCATACGCATACGAGTACGCATAGGAGTTGCCAAGTCTAATTTTTGTTCTGTTCTTAAAAATCACAAATGAAACTGTTTTGTGCACGCTAAAATATCAACTTGACACTATTTCTTAAATTATAATTATATGCTAGCTTATGTGTCATACGCGTAAGTGTTGCCAAGTCTAATTTTTGCTCTGTTCTTAATTATTATGCGCGTCTTTTCTTAAAAATCACACATGAAACTGTTTTTTTGCACTTTAAAATGTCAATTTGACAGTGTTTCCTAAATTATAGTAAAAAATTAGCTAAGCTGTCGTACACGTAGGTGTTGCCATGTCTAATTTTTGAGCTGCTCTAAATCATAGTGCGCGTCTTATCTTAAAAATTACAAATGAACCTGCTTTTTATACTTTAAAATATCAACTTGACACTATTTCTTAAATTATAATTATAGGCTACCTTAAGTGTCATACGCGTAGGTATTGCCAAGTCTAATTTTTGCTCTGTTCTATAGGATACGTCTTTTCTTAAAAATCACAAATGAAACTGTTTTTTGCACTTTAAAATATCAACTTGACAACATTTCTTAAATTATAGATAAAAATTAGATAAGCTGTCGTACGCGTAGGTGTTGTCAAATCTAATTTTTGTGCTGTTCTTAATCATAGTGCGCTTTTTCTTAAAAATCGCAAATGAACCTGCTTTTTGCACTTTAAAAAGTCAAATTGACACTATCTCTTAAATTAGGTGTCGTACGCGTAGGTGTTAGTCTAACTTTTGTCAACTTGAGGGTAGAAGCAGCAGCACTTTATAGAGGGTGATTCAAAAGTACTTTGAGAAAATCATTGCTGAGGTTATTTTAAGACGAAAATTTCTTATAAATAATTTAATTAATGGTTTCGTTACGGGGCCTTGAATATTAAAATACCAATAATTTGAATAAATGATTTACTATATTTAGATATTATGCTGAAAAAGAATCACTTTTATTTATGATTCGTATAAAACAATTTATTTATTTAATTAAATAAGACACAAATTTATGATAAGATTTTCATATATTTAGCAAAAAAAATATAAGAGAATTTCATTTCTTTATGAACAAATGTGTCCCATTAAAAAAATATATGATTATTATATTTGAAGAGAGAAATATTTTTTAAAAAATATTATGCCACTGCATATCACGTAAAAAGTTTTATAAGGATCCGTTTTTGCCTTTTTGACAAGTCGTCAGGCAATTGAAAATGCAGCATTTTCAATATCGCCGCGCCGTGTATCTCAAAGACTAGCAAGGCTAGAAATAAATCTTTTACAGCATCTTTCGCTTTAGAAAATAGTAGTACTAATTCGTGAAAATCGCAACGCTCTATTTTTACTAATAAGCGAGAAACTCCTCAATCGCAATCAAAATGGGACACTCTGCAGATCTGTCTTTTCAGTTCACAACATCGCGAAGAAACAGTGTGAAATTTCGTACTAACTTTGTCGTTTAAACAGGGTTTCCAGTGATATTGGAAAATTATCATTGGAGATATTGTTCTTATAAATAGCTAATAAAAATTGTAATATTATTATTATTATTAATAGTTTTCTTTCAGTCATCGTTAAGCGTTTTCCTGACAAATAATCCAAGTGGCATGTCGTTCAGAGATATCAGCCACTATGCACAAGAAGTCACATCAGGTACAGTAAATTAATTTAATTAAAAAAATGTTAAGACTTTGTGTCGTTGACATAAAGCGTTCAGATGTCATCAGTTCGTTCAGCATTCACATTTTGTGATATTAAATTCGCACAAAGTCTTAAGGAATATACACTTTACACGATTATGATAATGCGCATGTCTTTTCGGTTGAGGTATTGTTTTTAAAACTGTTGGTCACTGTGTATACTAACGATTAAGAATTGCGACAATTGCGTTGTACTGATTTTTCGTGGATTGCAAGCCTGATGGCGCAGTGGTTAGTACCATTACCTCCATGTTAGTACCATTAAGGAGGTAATGATTCGATTCCCGTCAGTGGCGAGAGATGTTTCTTTCATTATTTTTAAGGTTATGTTGCAATCATAAACATTTTTTTCATAGTTTTGACACAATCACAATTTTTATCAAAATTCTTAGTTTCATATTTATAGTATTATCACATTTTAATCTATTAAGATTTAGATTGTTCAAAGTGGTTCTCCTGGCAATTAAACTGCTACATTTATGAGAAAAGGTTTTAATTTAACTATTTTTCAAAAATAGTTAACCTTCCAAGGTCAAAGCCATTGAACCTGTGGTTCTAGATTGACCACAACAAGCAAAGTTAGGTAAGTTGGTACTCACTAAAAATATCAATGTCAACTTGGCCAAAAAAATTAAACCAAGTTCCAATTTATTAGCAATAAACTGGGACAAAACAAATAATTTAATTACAGCTGTTTAGAGGTGAAAATAAACTTTTACAATTTCTTAGCCAAATCGCCTGTATAAGCATAGGTTTCGCTTTAAACATGCGCAATTTGCCAAGCCCTTATCAGATGTTTATTTTATAAATGTGTATAGTAGGTATAATATACAGCTATCAGCTCAATCCTAGTGATTCCTAGCGATCGTTAGACCACCTACCGGCTTTCAAATCATTATCCCCTTACTCAATTCCCTCTCTAGTTTTTTTGCTGTTTCTGCTGGTTTTGTTTGATGATTTTGTTTTGACTGTGTTTTGCTGATTTTATTGTTATTTGTGCTGTTTTTACTGTTACTTTGCTGTTTTTTGCTGTTTGTACAGTTTTTTGCTGTTTTTCATGATCCTTATCCTAAGCCAAACAGCAAAAAAAACAGCAAAAACAGTAAAACTGCAAAAAACAGCAAAAAAATTACTAGAGTGCGACTTAAGTAGGAGGATAATGATTTCAAAAGAGGTAGGGGGACTAGGGATAACTAGGATTGAGTGTATTATACCTATTGTGTATTAAAATCTAGAAGCGTATTTTAAAGTATCAATACATATTTATCAATATTTTGAAGTATCGATAGTTGCGATACCCAAGTATCGATACTTTGAGAATGTCGCATATCCCTACTCTTTACTAGCTGACTATGGTGCATCTGTGGATGTTTTAAAAAGGTACGGTGGGTGGAAATCAGTACTTCATTCATAATACAAAGCTATTGGCGACAAAATGTTTGAACACGATGACGATAAAGCAATCCGAATTGCTGTATCTTCAGGAAGCACTTCCAGACAAGCTTTTCAGCAAGTCTCTGTAGCTGTCGCATGTAGTTCTACATCAAGCAACGTCATATAGAATACTAGCGATGAAACAACTCGGCTATTTAATATTATAAATTATACAAACGTAATAAGTTAATAAAATGTGTTAAATTTAACCTTTTTTTAATCATGTGTTGCTAGCATGTGCTCATCGTGCCCAAAAAAAGTTTATCCATGAAGTTTGCAACATATGGTTGATTTCTCAGAAAATTTTATTCTTGAGAAAAGTTGGTGCCTGAAGAGAAAATAAAATAGATAACGTCAAATTAAAGACCCAAAATTCAGAAAGCCGGTGAGGATGCGGAGATTGTTCTTACTCAGTGTTATAAAGCGTTTTGATCTTCCTGGGTGAGGAAGCCCTAGAAACATATTCGATATTCCCTTAATCCTGGTCCTAAAAGCTGAGTTTGTGCTCCTATTTTTGCCAATTGGTCTGCTTTTTCGTTGCCTGCTATCCCAGCATATCCTGGTATTCATTGAAGGGAAAATTTGTTATTCTTGCCTAGTTCATTTGGCCTATCTAGGACTTCCCATACCATTCTGGAACTGATTGTTGTTGAGCTCAGCGCTTCGATGGCTGCTTGGCTGTCTTAGAAGATGACAATCTCTTTCTCCCTATAGTTTCTGTCGAGGTTGAACTAGGTTAATTTTCGCCTGGAATATGTCCAGGCGTTTTCCCATTGCTTCCGAGAATTTGGTTCTTGGCCTAAATACTCCGGTCCCCTGTTCAGTTCTTGCCCCGTCTGTATACTATTTTATGGCACTTTGCTGTAATGTGAGAATACAACTGGTGTTCTTTTCCATTATTCTCTACTTCTTACCACGGCCGTGAAGCATTTTCGACAATTGCATCATTTGACTATATCGTCCCTGGAGAGCCCAAGAATTAGTATATGCTTTGTTAGGGATGTTAACTCACTCTTTCTAAGCCATCCCCCTTCGCCCGCTCCCTCTCTTGCAATTCTAGTCATTGCTTATCTACCTGCTCCCTCTACAACAATGTGTAGAGGTGCGAGACCCACAATTGCCTCGATTGCTGCTGTTGGACAAGTTTTCATTGCGCCTGCTATGCTTATGCACGACAGGCTTTATACTTTGTTGAGAGCTGATTGTGTGCTCTGCTTTTCCGTTTCCTTGCACCAAATGATCGCCCCGTAGAGTAGGGTGGGTCTTACTATCATTGCGTACATCCATCGCAGGATTTCTGGTTTACATCCCCAGGTTTTTCCTGCAAGGCTTCGGCACACCACGAGGTCCCTCATCGCCTTAGTTACAACTTCTTCAATGTGTATATTCCATTTGAGTTTGCAGTCCAGCGTTATCTAATGTTGGTCCCGTGTATTCGGATAACTTTTATTCTAGGGAGTTCTCTCTTCTTAGAGAAAGTTACTGTGGTTGTTTTCGATGGGTTTATTTCCAGCCCAACTGTTTGGCACCATTCCTCCGTTGCTTTGAGTCCAATTTGAATGAGGTCACATAGTGTACCTCACACTTTCCTATTGAAATGAAATGAAATGAAATGAAATGAATTAAATGAAATGAAATATTTATTGGTATTAATACACTAAAAAGTGTTTATACAAGTCACAAAATAATACAATGTTTAGAACGGTTATCATAACATTCATTAATTACATACAATTAAAATAAATTCCTATAGTTAAGAACATTAACATATTATAAAATATTATACTAGGCATACACTAGATCAAGTTTAAAGTAACATATTATGTTAAATACCACATATAAAAGGTCATCAAAGCACTAAAAAATACTAAGAAAGAACATACAATTGAACATACAATTTATAAAATGTTACTAAGTCTACTATACTAGAGAAATCATTCTAAAGATAGTCCTGTAGGGAATAGAACGCTTTATCAACCAGATAATTCTTTACAGTTTAGGAGAACAAGTTGTCCTCCATCATCCTTACATGCATTGGGAGAACATTATAAAATATCACACAATGGTAGTCAGTGCCCATTCTTGTTCGTGCGAGTCTGTGGAAATTAGGCCTTATGTTCCCACATTGTCTGGTATGGTGGTCATGGAGGTCAGTATGATATGAAAATTTAGAAGTTTGCCCTCAGGTAGGATAAGCAGTGAAGTATGTAGGCACTTAGAAATGTTGGCACCCTCAGATCCCTGAAGCTCCGGCTACAGCAGTCTCGATACCTTAGACCGGTCGCAACACGAATGCATCTCCTTTGCAGTCCGAAAATTTTGTCCGCATGGGATGAGTGACCCTAGTTGAGAATAGCATAAGTCATATTAGATGAAAAATAGCCATGGTAAGCCGTCATAAGTGTAGGCAATCCAGCGAGACCTCTTATAAGGTAAATAATTCTGGATAGTTTTCCTGAAAGTTGCTCAACATGAGATTCTCACGTAAGACCGGAGTCCATGCAGACACCAAGAAATTTTACCTGTGACTCGCATTGGAGTGGTGGATTTTCAGTTCTGAGACTGAAGTTCATATTTTGGGTCTTGGAGATGTTGAGACTCAGTTTGTTAGCCGGAAACCAGTCAGTTATGTCACTTTGCATGCTCTCAAACCAAGCAACAAGGGGGTCAGTGGAATGATAAGTTATGATGTTTGTTGTATCATCTGCAAAGAGTATCAGGTTTGGATCATTTCTAAAGTTACAAAGGTCATTAATATATATTAAGAATAGCAGCGGCCCCAAGACCGATCCCTGTGGAACACCATGGTTTACAGCCTCAACGTTTGAGCATTCACCGTTGAAGGAGACAAATTGAGTCCGGTCGGACAGGTAGGACTTTATCAGAGCAACACTTCGATGATCAAAATTGTAACAGGCTAGCTTCTCAATTAAAATGTCATGTGGGACACAATCCAAAGCCTTCGTAAGGTCATAGAACGATGCATATGAATCAAGACCAGCCTCCAGACCCTCCGCCTCAATCGAGGTTACTTATTGCCAGAGTAGTTGATTTTTTATTTCGAAATCCAAATTGGCTTTGTAAAAAAAAGATTGTTTTCTTCAAAAAAGTGACTAATTTGATCTTTCAGGATTGGTTCATAGATTTTCGACAGAATGGGCAGTAGAGATATGGGGCGATAGTTAGAGAGATCATCAGCTGTTCCCTTGTTTTTGAAGATGCGTATTACTTTAGCTTTCTTCAGCGCACTGGGGAAAATGTCATGAGCAATGCACAGATTAATAAGTTTGATGAGAGGATAAGTATGACATGCTTCAAGGTTTTGATGATTTTCGTTGTTATATCAAGACAGTCCTTACTGGTGCTATTTTTAAGGTTAGAAATTTTTTGACGGACCTCATTGAAAGTTGTTCCAGGAAAGAGGAAAGGCTCAGTGTTAATGTTTTTGGGTAGGAACTGTTCAAATAACTTATTTGTTTTGGGCAGATTGGAAATCACATTATCAGCAATATTTGCAAAAAAACTACTGAAGTGCTGGGCATTCAAGGCAGAGTCCTCAGGAGAATTTGACTGTCTCGAATTTTGTTTTATAATTTTCCACATGGCTATCTGTGGCCTGGAAGCAATATTTGTGACATTATCATAGGCTTGCCTTGTTGTTTCCTGAATCTTAGTTCTATATCTGGATTTGTAATCATTGACTTGAGCGGACGGAACTAGGGCTGGTACTGCTTATTGAAGGAGTGGAGAGTGTGAAGCCTATCACGCATCCCCTTCAGCTCATCATTGAACCAGTCCATGACAGTCTCCCCACTACGACTCCTGATCTTCGTTCTTAACGGAAAACATGAATCAGATGCATCTGTGATAATATCCACAAACCTCTGAAACCTAACATCAATGTCAGTACTCGACTCACCGATGAAATCCCAGTTTACCTCCTCAATGCGATTATACAGTAATAAAAGACCTTCCTGGGTAATTGGCCTATATGTGATGCGGCTTTTGTCTTGCTTAGCTTTAAAACCGGGTTTGAAGGAAAAGATAACACCCCTGCGATTAGAAATATGGTGCAGTTCAAGAGGCCTGCAATGCCTGGAATGGTGCCATCATTGCTAGTGGCAAAGTCCACTGACTTATTAAGGCCAAAAGATTGCAGCAAAAAAATCAGTCACCTGTCAGGACTGTGCCAAAGGACAGATCCAGCTTACCCAGAGCCTCAGCCAGAAAAAGGCACCAAAATCACTCTGAGGGGATCTATAAACAGTTACCAACTGAGTCGAGCAGTGCTCCAGGAAGATCCCAGACGTCTCACATGTGATCTCCTCAGAGCATCCATCAATGTCAAGGTTTTTAAAGGCACTACCATTTTTTATGTAAATAGCCACACCCCCATGACCTTCAACTGACCGGCAGGAACCGGAAGCAGCACTGAAACCATGTATACGAAAATTGAGAAACTCTTCACCATTCAACCAATGCTCATTCATACAAAGCAAATGCACATCATTCTCCGATTCTCCCCAAGGACTACCTCAATTTTCGACAGCGTATTACGTAGACTTTGTATATTAACATGCAAAACATTTAAAACAGATTTAGAAGAATTATAAAAAATATTCTCCTTTCCCCATACATTTTGCCTCCCCCCTTTGATAATTGTTTTAGCTGGTCAATACCAGTTTATACTTTAGATAATAGAAGCTGTGTCATTTTATATTACTATGAATGCTTGTTGACAATATATTAATTTTATTTGTTTATTTTGGCTAGGGGCCTTTAGACGATACGACTATGGAAACCCTGCGACAAACTTCATACATTATGGAGCTTCTGAACCACCTCCCTACGATCTCAAGCAAATTACCGCTCCACTGGCCGTATATTATGCGAAAAATGACTTCATGGCATCCGTTACGGTAAGTTTTGCTAGACCTAATGACGAAATTGAAGAAGAACTTTCTAAGTAGTAACTTATGGTTGTCATGACGATGACGTAGAAAGTACGTCAAAATCACCTATAAAATAGCAAGGGCAAGTGATCGAAATCGTAGATTGTGGACGTCATTTTGCCTTATTGTAACGGTTTGGAAGACGTATGAATCAAGCCATAATCGAAGGGTTTTCCAACGTTGACGGACTGTTCGATTATAACTATAGGTTATTATTCTAGGTTTAAGTGGTTATCTAAATGTAACTTGACTTGACCTATTTACTAGTTCCATGTGGAAACTGTATTTCAGGCAAAATAGCGTCCGGTTATATCTCTATATCATCAAGGAATAATTCCAATAATACACTCTACGTGGATGCTGATAATTTAAATTACATGTTTGTTTTCTGCCGTATTTTAATTGCTTTTGTCTTATATATTTTTATTTATTGTTTTACTTTAGGATGTCGAAAGATTTTTGTCGGAACTTAGCATCGATACCGTAGAACGATGTTTGATAGAATACGAACACTTCAACCATCTTGACTTCATCATGGCAAAAGACGTGAAGACCCTTCTCTATGACAAGGTGATCGACTTAATCCGACTGAAAAATCCGACGAATCGAAACTGAGATGATGATTAAATAAATATTTATTTTTGAGAATGTTATTTATTGTTAGTTAGATATTTATTTTATATTACAATTGTTTGATAATTTATTCGGCCTTTTTTTGAAGAATTATTAGCTTTGTGCATAAATGCACTTTTATTAACATCAAACAAAGGATAGCAAGCGGGTAGTGTAAACTAGCATGATCCCCGACAGAAATATCAAGCAAATACATCGCATAAAAAAAAGATTGGCGCGGGTGTTCGCATAACAACTGATAATTCTAATCAGTTAAAATACAAGTACTAGGTTCCTGGGAGGGCAACTATTATATAACTAATTGATGAACTTCATATTCAGTCAGTAATAGCAAAGCGAGAACATGAAACTAGTGATATTGATTGTATTGATTTGCGTTAATGCAAATGCAAAAGCGGTTAGTGTCGATTCAACTCAATTATTTTGGAGGCTAGTTGAGGATTTTCCCAAATTTTCGGCGAGGGAGCTACGCTTGGATCCGGATACTGCATTGAGCATCGTGAGTATTAGCGATTGGGTAACAAATAATTATTAAGGTAGCATGATATAGTAAGTATTTGTTTGGCAAACCAATGCGGATGTATTGCGACCCATGAACACGAGACAGAGCCGAGTATATGCTAACCCAAATTAATCCAATTATTTTTCTTGTCAATATTTTTAGTAAAGTTTTTTTCTGTTTTACTTATTATACTATGATCATTAGATCCAATCAGTGGGTAATTTAGTGTTTTACTCAATAGTTGACAATGAACAAAATATTTTGATTAATGTGAATGTGCAAAGCTTGCTTAATAAAATATCTGTGTTAGGTGAATGAATGAATGTTGAATCAATGGCTTCTGAATCTCATTTTGAGTGTTCAGCAGTTACTTTTAGGAAACATTTTTGCTTGATACCCTTGTATAGGGGCCCCAAATTTAAATTTTAAAATATTCATGGATAAATTGCTTTGTTTGCTGGTTTATGTTACTAAAAATTTTATCATTGCAGGTGATTAAAATGTAAATTCCTTAAGCGATAGTTCAATGGAAACAAAACAGTTTCTTGACTTGTTGGATTATTTTAATTTGCAATCAATGGTGACTGGCCCAACCAGGATATCAAATTATAAATCGATTGATTATTTTGTGATTGAATGCGGCTTCTCTGATCACATGGAATAATGTTGGGCTACCACAGGAAACTCCTAAAAAAATTTAATGCTGAAACCATGCACGAGTTTAAGATCCTATTCGGGAGGTCTCAGCTTATCTTGAATCCATGTTGTAATGACACTGATGAAATCTTTGAAAAGTTTGTCAGAGGTATCATGGAATTTTGAACTATGTTTTCCAAAAAAAAAGACTAACAGTATCACAGCAAGAAGCAAAATATTAAATTTTCTGAAGAGTTAATAATTATTGATCTTAATAAAATAAAGAAAATTAATTCTTAGGAAAATTGACCCTAATAATTACTTAGATGGACAATATAAATATAGTAAAAAATGCTATAAAATAATATTGAAACAGAACAGAGAGCGTTCCTTGCACAAAAAATCAATAGTTCACATCATGAAACAAAGGCATTATAGAATTTTGCTAATAAATTAGTTGGGCAGGGGTGCCTCTTATACAAAAATCGTCATTCTGTAACGTTGTAAATGTTACAATCCAGTAGGGCGATTTTTCCCTTTTACTGGTCGAAGTGGGCGCATTTTTCGCTTACCCACAACAGAAAGACCGAGGACTGCAATATATGTTCCTCAGAACATTAAAGCCCAGCCTTTATATCACTTGTCCACTTCTGACCTAACGGCCGTGAAGATGGCATATGTATTGGTAGGCAAAACTAACTTTGTAGTCTTAGCTGCAGTGTATCTCCCTCAGGACTTGGCAACACTGCCTCCCACGAGGGAAATGGAGGACCAGATATCACACTGCCAGAACCAGAAATGGGAGGTCATTTTGGGCTGTGACGCTAACGCACACCATGTGACCCGGGGCAACGAAGACAACAATGCTAGAGGTAAATCACTTTATGATTACATTACAGGTAGCAACATAAACATTTTCAACAGAGGTACTGCACCAACCTTTATTAACTCCAGGAGTCAAACCATAATTGATATAACACTTGCTTCGGCGGGCATATCTCAATCAGTCATAAACAGGCATGTTTCTGACAAGGTCGTCATGTCAGATCATCGCTGGTTAACATTTGAGCTTGGCTCAATGAAGGCGCCCAAGAAGCTTTTTAGGGATCCCCGAAGGACGGATCGGGCTCAGTTCCTCGTCCGACTTCGGGAGAACCTACGGGAAGTTGAGGGGAATACGCCTAAACACAATGACGGCCTGGAAAGTCGTATGCTAGGCCTACAGACCGCCATAACTAAAGCTTTTGAAAAATCTTGCCCTCTTGAGGCATCACAACAACAGCCATGGGAAGCCACAAAATGGTGGAACAAAGAGCTGGATGAACTCAAGAGGACAGCGAGAAAATCTTTTAACAGAGCAAAAAGAACCAGAACTCAAGCCGACTGGGAGCAATACAGCACCAATCTGCAGGAGTTCAAAAAACTAGTAAGAAAAAAACAGAGAGAGACCTGGAGGGCCTACTGTGAGAAGATCGAAAATCACTCACGGCTCTACAAAGTCCTCGCAAAGGCAAAGATCGCGACCTAGGTCTACTAACAAGGGAGGACGGCACTAAGACCGCTAACCTACAAGAGAGTCTTGAACTGCTTATGCAGAACCATTTCCCTGGCTCGTTGGCAACAGACAACAGGAACTGGTAAAGGTGTTCTGGGTATGCCTAGCGCTGCGCTACATCCAGGAGGCATGGAGAGAAGTAAGAGTGGTGTTCATACCAAAAGCAGGAAGGATGGATTACACTGTCCCCAAAGCCTACCGACCAATCAGCCTAACATCATTTTTGCTGAAAACTCCGGAGAGGCTGTGTGAGCGATATTTGAAGGACTGCGTACTGGTCAACCGACCGCTGCATCCCAACCAACATCCGTACACTACGGGAAGATCGACCGACACGGCCTTGCATTCAGTAGTGATCCGGATCGAGAGATCGATGGACAATAATGAGTTCATTTTAGGTGTATTTATTGACATTGAGGGTGCGTTTGATAACCACCTTTGGAAAAATCAATGCTGCCTTAACAAACAGGGGCGTCCCTCCGGCTGTCAGTGGCTGGATTTTCAACCTGCTCTCAAAGAGACGCGTGCAAATAAAGGTGGAAGACACTGTAGTGAGAGGCACCGTTGACAGCATTGTTCTCGACAGCCTCTTGCATCGCTTCGACTCAGATGGATTCTACACCAATGCATATGCAGACGATCTTACGATACTGTTCAATGGAAAGTTCGAAGAAGTTCTGGGCAATCGAATGCAGAGTGCCTTTCGCTTAGTCGAAGAATGGTGTAAGAAGCACTCCCTGTCTGTAAACCCCAGGAAGACGGAGATGGCGCTCTTCACCAGAAAAAGGAGGACGGAGCCACTACGGCCTCCGACCCTCCTAAACAAACAACCAAATTTTTCATCTGAGGTAAAATACCTTGAGGTCACCTTCGATGCTAAATTAACCTGGAATCTTCATTTCTTCTCATTCATCTCTTATGAACAGTGCCGCAGGACCATGGGGATGAAACCCAGGGTCGTAATGTGGATCTATACTGCCATCATAAGACCTATGATTGCCTATGGAGCCGTAATTTGGTGGCCCAAGAGTCAACAAAAAACGGCAATGCTTAAGCTTAGTCAGGTAGGTACAGAGAACTGCCTGCCTAACTGTAACGGGAGCTATGAGAACAACCCCACCCAGAGCCATGGAAGTAATGTTGTACCTGCCTCCCCTAGATATTTATCTAAAGGAGGTGGCTCTGACTACATTGCTAAGGCTCAAAGTCGTTGGTGTGCAATCCAGCATAGAATGTGGAGAGACTAGACGCCGCCTGTGTGAAGAGGCAGTTGGAAGACTGCTACTACTGCAAGCCAGTGCAGATAGCATACCTCCCAAGTTTGTCTTCGACAAACTATATGATGTACAAATAAAACCAATTGAGCCTATAACCGAAGGTGCGATTAACATTTTCGTGGATGGCTCAAAAACCCAGGAAGGAGCAGGCTGTGAAATGTACTCCCGAAGCTTGCGAATTGAACTTAAATGATCTATGGAGGGGTACACAACTATAGTTCAGTCTGAACTTGCTGCAATATCCATAGGCGCAAAAGGGATTGTTCGCAGGAATACTAAGGACAAGACTATTAAAATCTACACGGATAGTAGACAAGCACTGCTGGCCTTGAACAGTTATAAACTTACAGCCAGGTCAGTACTACAATGCCATAATTCACTGGAGGATGCCGTCCGCAAAAACGGAATTTCTGTGTGTGCTGGGTTAAAGGACATGCACAGTGCGAAGGTAACAAATCAGCGGATAAATTGGCTAGAAAGGCAGCCGCTTCAAACATTATGGGAGCCGGCCCTTCAAACCTACCTATCGCAACGACGATACATATAATAAAAAAGATCACCCATGAAAACTTTAGGGCAAGATGGGACGAAACAACTAACTGTCGACTGGCCAGGGAGCTACTAAGCTACCCTAATGAGTCTACAGCAAAAACATACCTGAATGTGTCAAGGAAGACCCTACGACTCATGGCGGGGATTCTGACTGGACACTGCCAGCTAAGGAAACATCTCCACACAATGAGATTATGCGAGACACCTCTATGCAGAACAGATACGAGATACAGAGGGTGTGAACAGGAGGACGAAATATTGCGACGCTGTTTCGGAACTAGGGGAATTCATTTTGGGAGAACAATGGCCAACCGTGGCTTTTCTCAGAACACCATCCTCTGGCAACATCGCCGCCGTTTTTTACAACACCAGGCTGGGCGATGGCCTAGATGAATTGGTTGAACTAGGGAAGATGCACAGGGGGTCGAATGGGGCCTAAGTGCCGTCGCATTTCAAGGCCACCTTCTCACCGTTTGTAGATTCCAGATTCCAGTCCTGGGCTTGCGTGCGTATCACAATGTTTACATTTGTATTTTTGTCACTTCACGCATGTCCCTCCGCTCGCTACGTAACCAACAAAAACTAACCCAAGGCATGCCCAAAATGAAGAAAAATTTGTTTTACAAAGACAACCTTAAAAAACAGTTATTGCCACTGGAATCGAACCGCGCTGTATCACAAACACAGCATCTAACCACTGAGCCACAAGGCTCGCTGAAAGCAATTCCCTGGATCATAAAGACATCTATTTGTCAAAAATGTGGGAGGACTCGTTATGATAGTTCCAAAAAAAAAGAACGCCCTCTTAACAGATGTGATATATATCTTTTGGTGGGAATTGATGAGCCCTTCTCATCTGGACAGTAAAGGCGAGCAGACAGTTTGAATATCTAAAATTGTAGTTGTTATCAGGTCTGTGTCATTGAATTAATTGGCAAATGAGCTAGTATGTCTATTTTTTAAATTATCGGCTATATTGCTTAAAAACGATGTGTGACAAATAGTGTGGTCTTATCCTTATCCTTCCTATAAAAACAGGCTTGTTACATGTTATTGGATGGTTAAAATTATTTATAATTTAAGCAGGGCCCTTCTGTGGGTTAGTTCAGGTTAGTTTAGGTTAGAATGATATTCTGTATCCTCCCTTGGGACTGAACGTCCGTCAGCGGCCTTTCCTATGCCGACCAAGAAAGTCCCCGGTTCCATTTAGCCGGATAGAGGCCCTTTGTCGATGTAAAACGACCACGTGGTGGATACGTAGCTTCGCAGAAAACGCCGGTGGATTCCATGTCTGCAAATAGATACAAGTAGGATCTACCTTTTTTTAAATTAACGGCCTTTTATTATCTCTATTATCGTTATTTACCGTTTAGTTCAATAAATTTACCGTTAAACAACTGTAGGTCGTCTGCTTACATAATAAAATATCATACCTATTATCGTCATTATTATTTTAATTAATGAACTTACTGTTAAGCGACTGTAGGTCGTTTGCTTTCATATATGATACCTGTAATCATTATTTCTCGCTTTTTTTTATTGAACTTACCATTTTTGCTAATCGTGTATCATATATATTTCTGTCTCTTATCATATTTGTTTTATAGATACTTGCTTCCTTCATTATCCTATCTGCTATTGTCTCGAGTAGAGAATTCATTTTGCTAATATTATAAGAATTAATTGATTTATTTTTAATCTAAAGGCTGTAAGGCTTATGGCAGTAATATGTTTCACATAACTGCAATTTGCAACTTTAATATTTCGCCTTGATGCTGGCATCGAACTGAGCTCACTTCGTTTTCAACCGTAGATACTGACTGGCTATACATATTCACTTCACAGGTTAACTTATTGATTTCGTAATATTTATGGTAACTGTTTCTGGTCTAATGGTATTATCGCTGCCATGGGATTGATTTAGAATAAAGTTAATTTAGTAAAATATTTCCTATTTATAGTGTTTCGTGATTTCGGCCCATTACTTGACCAAAATATCAACTTTTAAAAAATATATCTACAAAAAATGTATATTCAGTGTCTCCTCCGTTGTAAAATAAGTCGCATTTTCTCCACCCCTCCCGGGGAATGACTTGAAATAGAGAAGTAGTAATTTAATTCGTAGTTTATCAATAGCGGTTGATGCCACGATTTCTATTTTTTTTTATTTATTTCATTTTATTCAAAAATTATAGAATTTAACCAAACTAACCCATACTAAAATCTACCCCTTTACAGCTGATAGTAAAAAATCGACGGATAGGGTCTGGAAAGGTACTTACGCAGGCTTATTATAACTCAAGTGAACATGGACTTTTAGATGAAGGTTTATTAGAATTTCAATTGAATTGAAATACAGATTACCATGAAGGCTCTGAATTTTTTCAATATAAACGTTTTTTTTTCAAAAAAAAAAAAACGTTTTTTTTTTAAGTTTCTAAAATCGGGCTTTTTAAAACACTACAGAATATCATGTGTATTAAACAACCAAAGCTTTTTCAACAGGTTTTTTAAGTTTATAATCTAGCTCGGAAAAGAAATTAGAAAAACTGTTCAAATGCTTCGCTAAAAAAACCGTAGTTGCAGTTATCTCTCGTGAGACTTATCAGGAAAAATTTCGAAATTTTTTAAAATAAACAATGTTGATGTAACCCAAACGAATTTTCGAACAAAGCATAAATCAAAGTTCGGATACCCATTATCTTCCGTACGGTACAGACAACGAATATCCTTATCAAAAATAATTATCTATATATAAACATAAATTAATCATCAACGATGAAGTGGTACCAGCTGTAAGAAAATAAATAATTATTGTTACTTTAGTCGTTCGGAGTATTCCGATTAGTGCAAATAAAATAAGAGTTTTGGTTTCGTTCGATGAGGCACAAAATTGGATCGGATTCAGTGAGTGGCATACGGTCGATATTACGAGGGGAACTTTAAATTATCTACCTACACTTGTCGCTAATTGTGTGTTGAAATATGACTATTACTTTGTGATTTATAAGGCATTTTGCAACAAAAAGTTTAATTGCCATTGAATGTACTTACAAGGAAATGCAGTTATGATATCTAGTTTTGACACCCGGATGCGATTCACTTCAATGATTACAGCTTGAAAGTGTCTAAAATTATTAACCTTAAAAGTACATGTTGAAAATTTGGTGAATCATCCCTGTATACATTTTAGGCTTAGCTTTTTGAGTCCGATATATATTGTCTAGTAGAATTTTAAAAACATTGTCGGTTAATTATATTATTAAAATAACTGACTTGTCAAAGTAAGTTCACAAAAATTGTCAGTTAGAAAAAAATGTTGCGTTTGAAAGTAAGTACTTGCAGCAAAAAGTATCTGAGATTATGAACATCAAAGGTATTTAAGATACATTAATAAAGTCTCTAAGATGCTATGAAATTCTCTAGAATACTTTTAATGAGCACTAATTACAACTTAAAAGTATCTGAAAGTATTTAATTTTTAAAAGTATCTAACATAGTTACCTTTTTGGTTATGGACGTGAGTATCTAAATTCTAATTACTTTAAGTACCTACAGTAAAATCTCTTTTTTCTAAGATACTCATAGCTTTGGTTCCTAAATATACAGAGCATTTCAAACTCAACAAAAAATATACTTCTTTGAAATTTTGATTGTGGTCCATCGTTTTATTTTTGCCAGATTTATTCGAGCATTATATCAACTTTCTTATTTTGAATAAAACACCCTATAAACTTTTTGTACAATTTGTAGCGGTTTATGATATGATTTCACTTTCCTATCTCAACTTTTAATTCATAGTACCATCGTGCATTTACTCTACATAAATTCCTTCAACTTCTACATATTTTTCTTATGACCTTAATTAACATTTATTTTGTTGATATCTACGTCTTGTACTCTTTTTTTAGATACTCTGTAATCAAAACTGAAGAAGCAGATTTTTTTTATTTAAAATAAATTTTTGCGTAAAATGAAAAACTTCAAAAATACCCCCTTTTAAAAGGCTAAACCTTTATATTCGAAAATTAATATTGTACAGAAATCATCATAATCAAAGCTTAAATTAATTTATATTTTTCGAGGTTTTTCAAGAACCTGGAGTTTTATAAAGAATATGATTTTTGCATAAAATCGATAATAAATAACTTTCTTGGATTCTAGCTAATCAAAATATTGTTTCTTTTAAACGACCATAGCTTTTTCAAATTTCCCATTTTCACACGTTTATAAGCTTATTAAAATAAGAAATTCGGAAAGTTAAAACAAAAATTAAAATGTGACGCTGCTGGTTGGACCGCCTCTTCCTCTTCGCTGTCAGTCGCTAGGCGAAGTTCAAACAAATTATAACTGTCGCAATCTAGTATGCCATTGGAAGTTATATTACATATTAGGGTGTTTCACCTGTAACGGCACGGACGATATAAGCTATATGCTGCATATTTCCAAAAATCTAGCGACGGTACGGCATGCAGAGCTCTAATGACCACAATTTAAAATTATTTTCGATTCTACAGGGTGCTTCAAAAAGTCGTGACACATCAAAGTTATACTTTCTACTTGTTGTTGCATATTCGGATTCTATGTATAAATTAAACCCAAGTTGGTGTTATATTGCCTATACCTAAAACTTACCGCTTTCGAAATAATTGCGATTAATTGAAAATTCAGGGTTCATTTTTGTCAACCAATACCTGCACTATAATTAAAATTAAAAATACCTATCTACCACTCAAACTAGCCAACATGATGAACTATAGAATTCAGTATCCCAGATAGAATTAAAATGTACAGGGTGTTCAGAAAATGCTTGCGATTCCTATACTCATTTAACCGTAATTATTCTGACTATTTGAAATGGAACACCCTGTATATTTGTATATCCTCGTATGCAGAATAACATGCTCTTCTATCAATTGGTACTAAGTGTTCCTAAACTGAAACCCAATAGTTTTTTAGATATCCGCATTTAACTGATAAATATTCGTCTGAAGAACTATGATAGTTGACCAACCAATACACAATGTCATTATAACGTAAACGAAAAAAAAAAAGAAAAACGATAATAATTGCGTAAAACCTTATCTTTCATGTTTTAATAAATGTTCGAAGTGTCTTCCGTCTTCGGTGATATATAAAAGCACTCTTTTTTCAAAGTTTCTTCTCACGTTAATTAACACTTCTGGAGTTATCGAGGCGAAAGCACCTCGAATTCTTCTTTTCATGTCTTCGCTGGTAGTTGGTGAAGTAGCATAAACAACATCCTTGACGAAACCTCATAAAAAGGAGTCTTCTTCTTCAAGTGTCATCTCTTAGAAGGTTTGCTATCATCATAGCTATTCTCACTTTTGATGCTCCAGCTTTAAACAACTCAATGGAACTACATTAGTACCATTTTGTCAACTTATTTAACCAGGAAATGCGTCTTCTTCCTCTGCTTCTTTTTCCCTGTATCTTTCCCTGCCTAATATTCTGCAACAATACATATTTCTCTCCCCTCATTACGTGGCCCAGATAATGCAGCTTCCTTATTTTAATTGTGTTCAATATTTCCTTTTCCTTTCTCATCCTTTCCAGTACCTCCTCATTTGTCTACCCAACTTATTCTACCCAACTTATTCTTAAAATCCTTCTATATGACCACATCTTAAATGCTTCCAGTCGATCACTTATATTTTTCTTCAACGTCCAAGATTCCATCCCATATAGCAACATCGAGAAAACGTAGCATCTCAATATTCTGACTCTAAGTTGTAAGAAAAGATCTCTACTGCATAACACATTTCTCATTCTGTTAAATAGGGTTCTGGCTTGTCCAATTCTTGATTTAATTTCTTCAGTGTACTCATTACCTTCATTGACAGTTGTTCCTAAGTATTTGTACTTACTGACTTTCTCTACTAGTTCTCCGTTGATCCATAGGTTGCTGAACTGATTTTGTAATGGTCATAATGGTATTTTTGATATTTAAGGTAAGTCCGCTCTCCTCGCTGCTCTTCACTACTTGATTAACCAACCGCTGTAAATCTTCTATTGTTTCGGCAATAAGTATGGTGTCGTCTGCATACCGGATATTGTTAATGGGTATTCCATTGCTCCAGTGCTCTCTGAATGATTTCTTCCGAATAAAGGTTAAATAATAGCGGCGATAGTACACATCCTTGCCTTATACCACGTTGTATTTTTACTTCTTCTGCCCATTATCCACTTTGATATTAGCCGTCTGATTGTAGTATAAATTATTTATTATTCTAAAAATTCTCTGATGTATTATCTTTAGGAATATTTTGAGAGCGTGCTCATTAGACTGATAGTTCGATGGTCGCTACATTCTTTTGCGTTAACCTTTTTTGGTAACGTAATGAAGGTCAATCTAAGCCATTCACGGGGAATGATTCCTGTGTTGTATATTGTGTTATTTAGTTCCACCAATATGTCTATTTGATCTTCTCTGATTAGTTTAATTATTTCTGCTGGAATTTCGTCGGGTCCTGGAGGTTTATTAGATTTTGCCATTTTTACTGCGTGCATTACCTCTTCCTTTGTTATTGTTATTGCCAACTCTCTTTCTGTGTCCTCTTCCACTATTTCTTGTTGTCTGTCATCGTCGAATAGTTCTTGGATATACTCATTCCATCTTGCTAGTTTCCCTTCAGTGTCTGGGATTATTTTGCCATCTCTGTCCAGCAAGATATTGCTTTGGTTTCGTCTTTTTATACCAGCTAACTCCTTAATTTTTTAATGAAGCTTAAGATCATCGTGTTTTATTAGTAAATCTTCTATTTCTGTACATTTTTCTCGGTGCCATTTTTCTTTGGCTTCACGTATTCTTTTTCTTATCTCTTTATGTAGGTATATGGTTATATGCGTTGTTGTCTATGTTTTGTACGATCTTCTTTCCTCCATTAGTTGTTTGTGAATAGTGTTCTCTATTTGCAGTAACTCTTTTGTTGAAGTCGTTACCGTGGTTTTGATAGCATCCCATATTATGTTTGGATCTGTTTCGGTTCAGCTCTAATCTTACTTAGTTGGGTGTTAATATTCTTGATCAATTGATTTCTCATTGTTGGGTTTTAAAAGTTTAAGGTTTGCAGATTTTTTTGTTTTGCTGGGATTTTGGCTTCTTCAATCGAACTTTGAGCCTTACTATTACTGGATTATGATCTGTTGCTGCATCTACTCCAGGATAGGCTTTAGCCGATGTTATGGAATTTCGTTAACGTTTATTAATTAAGACATAATCAATTTCATTCCTAACTATGTGATTGGTGTTATCGGCGGGTGATTTCCAAGTATAAAGCCTCCTATTAGGCAGTTTAAAGTATGTGTTTGTAATCACCCTGTCTTGTTCTTGACAGAACTGTGTCATTCTATCCACCCTTTCGTTTCTTGTGCCCAACCCAAAATCACTAGTAATATCTTCTACTTTCCCCTTTCCAATTTTTGCATTGAAGTCACCCATTATTATCGTAATATCCCTGTTCTTTGTGACATCCAGGGCTTGTTGAATTCCATTGTAGAATTGTCCTACTTCTTCTTCACTCTTATGGGAAGTGGGAGCGTATACCTCAATGATGTTAAGTTTTCTTTGGGTTGTTGTTGCTCTTATCATCATTACTCTAGCTGAGATGGGGATAAAGCCAGTTACAGTTTGACAAAATCTACCGTCTACCACAATCGCTACTCCGTTTCGGTGATGTGAGTCGTGTTACCCGAGTAGTTAATCTTTTTTTTCCTGTTTTTTAAGTTTCTAAAATCGAGCTTTTTAAACACTACAGAATATCGTGTGTATTAAACAATCAAAGCTTTTTCAACAGATATTTTATATTTTTAAAAAGTATATAATCTAGCTCAGAAAAGAAATTAGAAAAACTGTTTAAATGTTTCGCTAAACAAACCGTAGTTGCAGTTATCTCTCGTGAGACTTATCACGAAAAATTTCGAAAATTTTTAAAATAAACAATGTTGATGTAACGCAAACGAATTTTCGAACAAAGCATAAATCAAAGTTCGGATACCCATTATCTTCCGTACGGTGCAGACAACGAATATCCTTATCAAAAATAATTATCTATATATAAACATAAATTAATCATCAACAATGAAGTGGTGCCAGCTGTAAGAAAATAAATAATTATTGTTACTTTAGTCGTTCGGAGTATCCCGATTAGTGCAAATAAAATAAGAGTTTTTGGTTTCGTTCGATGAGGCACAAAATTTTATCGGATACAGTGAGTGGCATACGGTCGATATTACGAGGGGAACTTTAAATTATCTACCTACACTTGTCGCTAATTGTGTGTTGAAATATGACTATTACTTTGTGATTTATAAGGCATTTTGCAACAAAAAGTTTAATTGCCATTGATACATTAATAAAGTCTCTAAGATGCTATGAAAATATCTAGAATACTTTTAATGAGCACTAATTACAACTTAAAAGTATCTAAAAGAATTTAATTTTTAAAAGTATCTAACATAGTTACCTTTTTGGTTATGATAAACCCACACCAGATGCGAAAGGTCGGCAAATTCCTCGTCAGTCAACTTTAACCTTGACGTGGCGGTTATACGCGGCCTGCACCAAATAATCTGGGTATGATTATAGAATTGTTCTTAAAAATTAAAATAGTTCCTCTGCACCAATTAAATGAAAACGTATTTTGTTGGTGGACTGGTCCAGGAAAAATTAATCTCAATTCACTTTCATTTTCCCAACAGGCGGTCATGGAAATCTAGTGATATTATGGTTGCACTGACTTTTTTACAGAAATTTCCCTAATAAGCTTTAATGTATGCCGATTGAAGGTTATCTTTGTCAAGCAAAGTTTTCGATGTGAATATCTTTTTTTGAGGCATTTCTATATACGGTTTGAATTTGTTTAAAGACTTTTTGGAATTACTTGAAAGAATGGAGAGCGGGAGCGTTTAAATTGGCCGCAAGGTCAAGGACAAGGAAAGTTTTGTGTCAGTTTCAAAATGTATTTTTTGACATTTTCGTAATAAATTTTGCAAACTTATTTTAAGGGCCGCGCCTACACCTAAGATCGCCTGGGTGCTAGCAAGGTTTTTTGCACTCCTTGTTTTAAGAAAGTAGCTAAAGAAAACATTTTGATTGTTCAAACTAGGGTTCATATATGATTTTGTTTTTTACGAAAACAATTCACAAAAAAACACATTTAGAATAAAAAAGATTATTTTAATTACTTATATATGTAGCTACATTTTAATATTATACGGAATGTTTCAGTAAGGGTGGCCACCGGCAATATCACGGAAACTATTTATTTATTCTAGAAATTTTGAAAAAAATTTTACAATTTTTTATTATATCTATATTTAAAAACAAATTCAGTCAAAATCGGTTAATACATAAAAAAAAGTTACAGACATGTTGCGCTCTTAAGTGGGCCACACTGTATATCGAACGTATTTAACATGACATAATACCGGGATATCAAAAATTAGATTTATGGCCACGAAATCGGAGACGTCTGTCGTTTAATGTCAATTTACAATTTTTTCAAAATAATCTTAAAAAAATACATAATTGAGACAGACGTTTTGAATTCTATGGTCAAGTCAACTTTTATTAACATAATTTTTCATATCCCGATATAACCACGACAGTATATACAGTGTTGGTCTAAAGTCCAACCCGTTCCACCTCCCCACCCTTCGTAACTTTTGAACCGACCGATATTATCATTAAAATTGAAGAACTATCGCTAAGAAAACATAAATTTTACTTTAAAATAAAAATGACTGTTACAACTGTCAAATTGACAGCAGGGCGCCATATTGAAAAAAACAACTAAATGGAAAAAGGGGGTCAAGTGGTCACTTATTTAAAATGGCCGCCTAGTCTGAAAAAGAATGTGAATGGCGATTAAAAAAAAAATTATGTGCCTCACCTGAAATGAAATTTTTGAGCTATTTGGAATTGAGTTTTAATTTTTTTAAGCTTTTTTTTTCTCAAATTTTGCTTCCGGTTTCCACACCTTATTTAATTTTTTTTTGCTTTCTTTTAACATTTTTTTCGCTGAACACCGGTTCTCTAAATTTTTTTTATTATTTTTTTATTTCGTTCAGGATGGCAAATATTCAAAATAAAAAGGCGAAGGACCGGTGGAAATCCTGAAGGTAGAAAAAGTAAAACGAGAAAAATTACGTCATAGTGCTGGAGGAAGAGGATCACAAATGTCACAGGAAGCGAACGTAGCCGCTGTCAACACTGTCGCAGTTTCAGTCTCCCCACCAAAAATACTTTTATTAACTTTCCGAACAATTTTTCTTTTTTTTTTTCTGTTCATTAATTTTTTATTCTCTGGATTTATAACACTTTTATTAACTTTCCGGACAATCTTTTACGGTTTTTTATTATTTTTTTTTCTTTCCCTTTATAATACTTTTATTAACCTTCCGAACATTATTTTAAGTTTGTTTCAATTTTTCCCATATTTTCAAAAAAATTTGTTTTTTTCATAAAGCATTTCTTCTCCTTATTTGCCATTCCCGACTTCGTAGCTCAATTCCTTTGGCCTTTTTTCGCCGAAAACCGCGTTTCTAACTTTTTTTCTATTATTTTTTTTTTCTTATTTCATTTTATAATACTTTTATTAACATTCCGAACAATTTTTAACGTTTTTTTTAAATTTTATCCCATTTTTGCGAAAATTTTTGGGTATCCGGGGAGTTGGGGGGTGGGGGGGTATAATCCTTCCCCAATGATGACCTTGTGTGACGGGGTCGTAGCTTGTCAGATTTTCGATCCGAGATTCCGTGGCAGAGATATCGGCAAAAAACGTTTTTTTCCCCAAAATCCCCCCTTAAGTTAGAGCCCCGGTCCCCCCCCATATGTTCAATGGTAGTTTCAGTTCAACAAGTATTCGGTGCCTGTTTGAATGGCAAATGAGGGGGAGGGGTTGGGGCAACTTTGATTCAATCATATTGTCATATTTTCATTGTTTATGGAAAACCTGGCGTGCCAATCTAGAGGGTCAGACGTGCTATCCTATGGCACTCGTGCCGCGGATTGACCACCGCTGCTGTCTATAACATTGTATCTGCCAGTTTTCAGATTGAATTGAATTTCGTGCTTATTCGATTTTACAATATGCAATAATTTTGGAAATAAGTTTGCGGGAGTGTACATTAAACAGCCTTTATACACCTTCGCGGGATAATTTAAATAATGATTTTTCGCCACCTCTTCTAGTAGAACAATTCAAATAAATGCACTTATAACCAGGCATTTTTAACAAAAATAAAATAAAAGTTAAGTTGAAAAAGTAGTCCATAATCTCGCAGTGGAGTTAAAATTAGAAGTGAAATAAAAGTCTTGTAGTCTTCCTCCACTTAATTTATTGAGCAATTTAGCTCAGGTAGCTCGACATGTTTCGAACATATAAATGTTCATCATCAGGAGAGCTAAAAGAATCTACCCTTATTCAAGAGTTCAAGTTCGAATAATACAATACAATATAAAAGTAAAATTCAAACCAACGGCCCGAACAAATGAAAACCTACTCGCCAGAGCTCGGGTCCAAAGACCACAGTAAGAAGGGGAAAAATTCAACCCTTAGGAGGAAAGTATCATCTTATCATCTAGAATTAAATGTAGGAGGAAGAAAAGAAGAAAATTCGCTGAAAAAGAGAAATTAGTTAGATTGATTGTTAGAAATTTGTCATACCATTGTCTTACCTAAAATACATGTTACAGTTAAAACCCAAATTTAAACTAAATAGATATTATGCCACATAGGGCTTTAATTATTTATTTTTTCTTCGTTTTGGAGAACATTTTATCGATTTACAGTTTTTTTTTCTCAATGAAACCAGATTTGTCACGTTGATGGCCACGGGTGAAAATTTAAGGTTAGGTTGACAGATGACAGAATGTCAAAAAAGGCAAGAATGACAAATGAAGTTCAAAGCAACGTTCCTCTTCTCTTTACCGAGTCAACCAATGGTTGGTGTGTTGGAATCATGGGTGGGAATTAGGGGCATTTAAAGATCCTTTACAGGCGTAGCCGACTATATCAAAATCGGTTTCTTCTATTGGTTGATCCATCTCGTATTACAACATGTCTTCATGATGCAATCAATTTCTCGCAAGAGCTGTCGTGGTGTAGAGGTTTAGATCGTTGGGTCTCACCTGGAAAACACGAGTTCAAACCGCGTTGCTTTTTTTTTATTTTTTTAAAGATTATGTTTCTAAAACAGCTTTTTTTCTTGGTTTTTGGGTATGTCTTGGGTTAGATTGGGTTAGCACCTGGTTAGTTTCCTTTTCTTGAACCCCCGTAGCGATCGGAGGGTCATGAGGATCGACGAACAGAAGAGGCCGATTTTGATATAGTCGGCTGCGCCTGTAAAGGATCTTAAAACGGGAATTAGGGCCCGAGCTCTAGGGCCCATACACAGGTTTCTTTCACGGAGGGCAAAATAGCAAACTTTGAAATATACATGATCAAGCAGGGATGGCGTTGCTGTGGCAAAAATACAGAAACCAAAAGTTCACAGACCAAGAAGGCATTCGCCAATTTATGGAGAATGGTCTTCCGATCCGGGAACACAAAATAGAACAATGTTTAAAGAACAGAACAATGCTTTAAAGAGGGCAGGTATGTTGAGAGAATCAGGAACCAAGATCCGTGTTCAAGAAAGGTTTAAAGAGTTAAAAAATTGGATTTTATGCTAGATGGGCAACGATTAAGGTTCCTGACCCTCTCAATTTCCTTGCAATGTTCATTAATTCGGGTGGTAAATTTCCTGCCAGTTTCGAGCAGTTGACTTGATAAACTCCTGATTTATGTTCTGGGGAAATACGATCTTTTGAATTAACTACGTAGGATCTTAAAGAATGTTTAGTTTTGAAACTGATGTTAAAATTATGAGCAGAAAAAATATTTTTTAATTTATATGAAATAGGGCCCCAAAAAGGTAAAGAGAAATATTTGGAATTGTTCTGTTCTTTAAAAATTAAATTCTTATTTAAAGACTTGTTCAAGTGTTTGAAATAAAGGTCAAGAAAGGGTAGAGAGAGATCCACTTCAGTCTCACAAGTAAAGTTTATAGAAGGATGTAGAGAATTCAAAAAAGAAATAAAATTGTTTAAGTTGTCTAAATCACCTTGAAAAATACAGAAAATATCGTCCACGTATCTCCTGATGAAGAGAATGTGTTTGAAAAGTTGGTTCTTTATAATTTAATTTTCAAGGTTAGACATGAAAATTTCAGCTAAAAGAGGTGAGAGACTAGAACCCAATGCTACACCATTGTTTTGTCTATACAATTTATTGTTGAACTGAAAGAAATTTTGTTGTAAAACTAGGTCAACCAGAGAACATAAAATTGTTGATATGAACATTCTCTAAATCAGTACTACCAGATAATAAATCTTTGACTAGCAAAACGCATTCGTCAGGAGGGATACTCGGGAAAAGGTTTGAGACATCAAAAGAGACCAAAAAACTTGAAGGTGGTATTACTAAATGAGTTAATTCTTGTGCCAATTGTGAAGAGTTTTTAATTGAAAAGGTACTTTTAAATTTGGTGAGAGATATTAAAGTCTGATTAAGCCAAGAACTCAATTTGTCACAAGGAGAGCTACAATAAGAAACTACAGGGCGAACAGGTATATCCTGTCTGTGGATCTTGGGCAGATCATAAAGTAGAGGAGTTGAAGGATTAATGGGAATTAATTTATTTCAAACACTTGAACAAGCCTTTAAATAAGAATTTAATTTTTAAAGAATACAACAATTCCAAATATTTCTCTTTACCTTTTTGGGGCCCTATTTCATATAAATTAAAAAATATTTTTTCTGCTCATAATTTTAACATCAGTTTCAAAACTAAACATTCTTTAAGATCCTACGTAGTTAATTCAAAAGATCGTATTCCCCCAGAACATAAATCAGGAGATTATCAAGTCAATTGCTCGACCGAGGACTGTGGTGATTTTTACATCGGCCAAACTGGCAGGAAATTTACCACCCGAAATAATGAACATTGCAAGGAAATTGAGAGGGCCAGGAACCTTAATCGTTGCCCATCTAGCAAAAATCCAATTTTTCAAAACCCATCTATGTTAACAACCACAATTTTGACCCCACCTTAGATACTAAATTTTTAAATTTCCGTCATAAAGGTAACAAATTGGATCTTTTAGAAATTCTTGAAATTAATAAAGCTACAAACTCAAACAACCCTAGATGCGTAAATGACCAACTTCAATATTCTTCATCTCACTTTTTTAACTCTTTAAACCTTTCTTGAACACGGATCATGGTTCCTGATTCTCTCAATATATATCTGCCCTTTTTAAAACATTGTTCTGTTCTTTAAACATTATTTTACTTTACTATTAAGAATTAATGTTCCTTTTGTGTTCCCGGATTGGAAGACCATTCTCCATAAATTGGCGAACGCCTTCTTGGTCTGTGAACTTTTGATTTCTGTATTTTTGCCGCAGTAACGCCATCTCTGCTTGATCATGTATCTTACCCTATTTTGCCCTCCGTGAAAGAAACCTGTGTATGGGCCCTAGAGCCCGGGCCCTAATTCCCACCCATGATTCCAACACACCAACCATTGGTTGACTCGGGGAAGAGAAGAGGACAGTTGCTTTGAACTTCATTTGTCATTCGTGCCTTTTTTGACATTCTGTCATCTGTCAACCTAACCTTAAATTTTCACTTGTGGCCATCAACGTGACAAGTCTGGTTTCATTGAAAAAAAAATCTTCTAAATCGATAAAATGTTCTCCAAAGGGAAGAAAAAATAAATAATTAAAGCCCTATGTGGCACAATATCTATTTAGTTTAAATTTGGGTCTTAACTGTAACATGTATTTTAGGTAAGACAATGGTATGACAAATGTCTAACAATCAATCTAACCAATCTCTCTTTTTCAGCGAATTTTCTTCTTTTCTTCCTCCTACATTTAATTCTAGATGATAAGATGATATTTTCCTCCTAAGGGTTGAATTTTTCCCCTTCTTACTGTGGTCTTCGGACCCGAGCTCTGGTGAGTAGGTTTTCATTTGTTCAGGCCGTTGGTTTGAATTTTACTTTTATATTGTATTGTATTATTCGAACTTGAACTCTTGAATAAGGGTAGATTCTTTTAGCTCTCCTGATGATGAACATTTATATGTTCGAAACATGTCGAGCTACCTGAGCTAAATTGCTCAATAAATTAAGTGGAGGAAGACTACAAGACTTTTATTTCACTACTAAATAAAAGTTAATTATTTTTCCAAACGCTCTCAGACTAAACCACAAGACTCGCGTTTAGAATCACACTAGAGCGTGCCCTGACTATTTCGACGGATGGCTGGCCATCCCAAGGAGGCGGAGCTTTAAACGAATTCTTGTTGCATGCGTTAGGCGAGCACTTTCATATCTGGTGTTGGTTTATTTATAGCATTTATTCCTTCAATGCGTCTCATACTCTTTTTTTAGATACTCTGTAATAATAACGGAAGAATCAGATTGTTTCTATATAAAAAAAATACAAAAAACAGACTCAAAATTTCATATTTAAATATTAATATTTTTAAGACATCATCATAATCAAAGCTTAAATTAATTTATATTTTACGAGGTTTTTCAAGAACCTGAAGATTTTATAATTGCGTCAAATCGATAACAAATAATAGCCTTCTTTGATTATTTTATACAATCAAAAAAATTGTTTCTATTAAACGACTAAAGAATTTTGTGACTCTCAAAAGTCGAAATAGCGAAATTTAAATTCAACGAGCTTACCCTGTATAAAAGAGCATAATTATTTCTAAAAGATGTCTTCTTGTACGATTGTTTACGTAGATTCTCGTTAACTAATCCATTTTTCTTTGGAAATATTATTAAAGAGAAAAGCTTAATTTTTTGAACTTAGAAATCGGTGTTCGTACATTTCACCTTAAACGATCATTTTCCATTGCCATGTCTCATATATCCTTGCACTTTTGAATCTCACGGAAAATGGTAGCTATTTATATTAATAATAATTATACAAATTATTCAAATGGTAGTATGATGCTAAATTATTTGAAAAAAAAATTAAATATACAGGATACAGGTTGTCTGATTTGTATACGGACTATATTTAAATTTCTTCATGCGTTAATGTACCATTCTTCCATTTTGAATGCAATTCTGGCTGGTGATAATAATATGTAGGAAAAATGACCAATTCTGCATTATAATTAACCCTATGTACCAAATATCGAACTATTTCAAAAGACGCATTCATTAAGATTTATACTTGGGATTAGAAGGCCACAACACATTACTCATAAGCTCGCAGATGCTCATAATATCAACGTAAGATTTTGCGGTCATTTAACATCATCAGTTCATAAAACGCAAAAATATAAATAATCTTTTGCCTATCAAATATCGAAGATTTACAACAAAATCCCTGATAATTTTAAAGCTGAAACTGTTTCTCTTAAAAGGCATCTGCTTAAAGGGAATTTGATCGAAGGATAATACATGCATTTGTTCTCACTACCATATCTGGTTCACCTATTTTTCTTTTTAATTAATTCATTTTCTTCCTTTGCTTTTCGCTTTTTTTTTGGTCGCCTATCCATACTTTGATTGCGCTGTGTTGTTCTTGTTTCTTTTTCTAACCTGTTATATATTTTTTAGATAATTAATATTGTTTATAGTATGGTATGGTATGGTATGGCAGGTAGAGGGGTCGCTCGGCAAGATTTGCCCTTTAACACGTCGACTACAATTAATTTTTTGTGTATACCCTTCTATTTTACACGAAAATTCCTATCTTCTGTCATTACGTGTCCTCTAGTGATGCCACAGAATGGTTCAGGCCCGCAAAAGGGAGTCTGTGCACCACTCCGTGCGAGCTGGTCAGTGGCTTCGTTGCCTTCCACACTCTCGTGCCCTGGCCCTTACATTAAGGTTAGTCTGTTTCTGTTTGCCATTTGATCTGCAGCCATCCGACAATCCCACACTAACCGCTAGATGCTAGCGCTTTTAAGGCTACTTGAGTATCTGATAGGATATAGATCTTTGCACCTCTTAGGCTTTCTTTGGCACATTGACAACATTTAGTTCTGCTTGAAAGATTGTAGGAGTGTTTCCTAAGGAGATTCGACACCTAGGTCCGAAAACTCCGGATACCACTCCTTATTCCATCTTTGATCCATCTGTGTACCAGACAAGTGATCCCCTCTCTAGTTGTTTTAGTCTTTTCCCTATAGTATTGCGGTCTTGGTAATTCATTGGAGTTTTGTTTCGCTTATATCGGTTGGTTTTATCATGGCCTCTATCTGGATGTCCTCCAGAATTTTAAGGTGACCAGTCAGTATTTGTGTCTGAGTGACTCTATACGCACTGGTCCAGGCCTCTTTTTCTATGCATATATGCAGCGGAGGGAGGTCAATTAAGGCTTCTAGAGCTGCTATGGGGCACGTTTTGATAGCCCCTGTTATACATAGACATGCCAGCCTTTGTACTCTTCTTAGCTTTCGCTGTGTTGTTATTTATTTTGTTTTTACCCACCACACCAAGCCGGCGTAGGTTATAATAGGCTTAACAACAGTGTTATAAGACCACCAGATGATGAAGGGTTTTAGCCCCCATGTTGTACCAAAGAGACGTCGACAGGCCCAAAGCGCTGCCCTTGCTTTTTTGATAGTTCTTTCCAGGTGTGGGTTCCAGGTTAGTTTCTGGTCAAGAACGATACCAAGATACTTAACCTCTTTTGAAAGCCTTGCCATTGTCTCTCCCAAAGTGGGTGCTTTAAGGTTCAGCTTCCTCCTTTTGGTGAATGGGATCACTACGGTTTTGCTTGTGTTGATATTTAGTCTTTCCTGTGTACGCCTTTGCATACCTTCTGCGAGGACGTTGTCATGCTTGCCTCCTATTATTATAACTAGGTCATCTGCGTAACTTTGGACTTCAAAGCCTGCTTCAGTCAGCCTTACCAGTAGACCGTCAACCACCAGAGACCAAAGCATGGACGATAGGACCCCTCCTTGAGGGCATCCCTTTATTACTTTGACTGTGACGGCTGTTTCTTCAATGGTCGCGGTGACTTCACGGCTGGTTAGCATGGATTTTAATCATTTTGTAGTGGTTGGTTTCACTCCTCTGCGGCTTGTAGCGCGCTGAATGGATTCATGTGAGGTGTTGTCAAATGCACCCTCTATGTCTAGAAATGCACACAGCGCCACTTCTTTTTCAGGCAGTGCCTTCTCTATATCGCGGACGAGATTTTGAAGAGCATGGGTGGTAGATTCCGATGGTTGTTAGGCGAATTGTTTTGCATGCAGTGGAGCATTAGAAAGGAACTTGCTCCTGACGTGCCTGACGATAATCTTTTTCATTGTTTTAAGAAAGAAGGAGGTTAAGCTAATGTGGCGGTAAGACTTTGGTTCCTCCTGTGATCGCACTGTCTTTGGTATGAACGCTACCTTAACTTTCCTCGAGTTTTTGGGAATGTAGCCCAATGCAAAGGTGGCTATGAATATTGATTGAATGTGTGGCAGTAAGTGTTCTATACCTTGTCGTAACAATGCTGGAAAGATTCCATCTACTTCCAGGGATTTATAGGGTTTAAAGCTATGTATCGCCCTTCGGATTCTGTTTTTTGTAAACATTTTGTTGGCTAGACTTTTAACCCTTTTGGTAGGCCGTTGAGCAGTTTCAATGGGCTCGTCATCTTGTGCCAGCTCTTCTTTGGCAATCATGCTTGACCCGGGAAAGTGTGTTTCTAGAAGAATCCTTAGACTTTCTTCAGGTCTCTCAGTATAGGTGTCTTGGGCTCTATTCTTTAGTAGGCCGATTTCGGCACTTTCTAGGTGTATCGAAGCTACAACAAGTTTCTCACTAGTTAAAGCGGATAGCGACTTTAGATCCTCATTGTAGGCAATCCGATCGGTAAATTTGGGCACTCGGTTGCTAATCATTTTATTAATTTCAACGGATATGTCAAAGCGAATGTGCATGTTATCGGACATTGAGTGAGTGTCCGAGACATGCCAGTTGGTTATGCAGTTTGTTATAAATGGGGTAGATAGCGTTATATCTAAAACTTTTTTTCTTACCACATTGATAAAGGTGGGTTTATTATCTTTGTTAATAATGTATACATTTTTAGAAGACAAGTATTCTAAAAGATGCTCATCTTTCTTATTGATGTTTGTGCTGCCCCATATACTATGGGGGCATTTGCATCACTGCCCAAAATTAGTTGTCTGTTCCTTCTGTTGCACCATGTTACCAGATCCTGGACCAGTTGAAGAGGAGGTTCTTCTTATCCCCCTGAAAGTACGCTGAGGCTAATAATACCACTTGCCTTTTGCCAAAGTCAGTGGGTACATCTACTATGGCTGCAACTAACTTTCTAGAAATAAACTCTAAAATCGAAACAAATATAATGTGTTTACTAAAAAGTAAAGAAACACGCGGCGTTCAATGGTGCTTAGAGTACACTAATTTACATGCTTGGCCTATGTTTTATTTACATGTTTGGCCTATGTTTATCCATGGCTCTTGTATTAGTCCAATGTCTGTTTTGTTCCAGGTGAAGCAACGGCTAAGCACGCTAGAAGCTGCTTTTGAATGGTGCATGTTTACCTGGAGACATCTTAGATGTCGGTGGGTGGTATTGTTATTAGTGATAGACATTTCTAGGCACTCATATACACCACAGTCCTAGGACTTTTTGTCCTTTGGACTTTTTGCCTTGGCATCAGTTTCAGACTAGGTTTCAAAATCTGACGGCTTTTCTGGCACCTGGGGTTGTTGCTGTCCGCTAGGCTCTCCGACCTGAGAGGTCGTACTGCTCTTTGAGCCGCCAGGATCTTTTGAGGCTTTTTGTCTCGGCCTTAGTTGTATTGTGCCAAATCTAAAGCAATGTTTATAGCCTTTCCTTTTGAGCTCTGTAGCAGATCTTTGGTCTACAGAAAGTGTCGTCTCTACCGGAGGTCCAACCGGATTTCTCCTCAGAACCTTCCAGCACGAGACATCAAGGCCACTTTGGACCTCTAGTAATGTCAAGATTTTTTCGTTCTTGACAGTTAGAAAGATATGCAACTAGGATCTCAGTGTGAGGCATATCTGCCTCTTCCACAACCTTTATTGTTGTATCTTTTGGTGCTATGCTGCTGGCCACACTTTTTAGCCATTCAACAGTATTTTTGTCAGAACACACTAGTTGTAGCTATCCAGCCCTGTAGTGCAAAGTGTAGAAGCTGGGTCTTCGCTTTTGTCCAATTTGACGACATCGTCCATGATAGATTCCTGTATGGCTTCAAGCTGTTCCACTGACAGGATCTCCTCTGGAAAATCTGATTGGATGATGCCAACTCTAATTCCTCCAGCAGTCTGGCTGTATGTGGGTCTAGAGGGGTGGGGTGTTGCAGTATTCGACTTTGTAAGCCCTTAGGTTTTTTTTAAACCTTACCCTCAGGAGTATTCTCTTCTGAGCGGCCGCTTTTTGACCCTTTCCCAGAAGGGTTTTCTTTTTGGTCTTTGAGCTCGATGGGTTTTAGAGCTTTTATTCGAGCTTCTTCTTTCGATAGTCCTGTTTTTAGAAGGTACTTGAACCTTTTTCTAGCAGCACCTGAGAGCCAGCCAGGCTTTTGTTTGCCTTTCAGCTTCAGGTCAGGCCTTTTAGGGGCTGCCTAAGTTCCTCATCGCTGCTCTTCAGAGGCTCAAGTTCAGCGTTCCCCTTGATTGTTGTATTTGCTGATAAGTCGTAGTCGTCAGCAATGTCATCTATGGACACAGGCTCGGTTACAGCCTCTTGTTTTTGTTGTTGTTGTTCTGAGACCTGCGCCGTGGCGTTGCTTCCACTTCCGGTCGTCCCAGAGTTCTCGAGGACATTAATACTGTTTAAGGTAAAGAACAGAGGGAGTGTGTGCTCTAGAAGTACCCTTCCCCAACGGACCTTCGGCAATTCAGGAAGGGGAAATTTAATTTATTTTTACTTTCTTCTTCTTTCAACTGTGTAATACCTTCTCAGTGTTTCCTGATTTATTTATTTATTTTATATTTGCATTACATTTTATTCATTAGGGTTTTTCGCTCAAATAGTTTTTAAAAAATTTTGTATGCCAAAAATGGGAAAAAAACTGTGTTTTTTTCCATTTTTGGCTCGTTGAAAAAATGTGTTATTGGCACTTGCAAAAAATTCTTTTTTATGAATATGTGAACAAAATCTCTTTGTAATTGATGTTGGATATATAAAATACAGACCACGGAACCCTAAATAAGAGAAAAATATTCTTCTTGCATTTTTCTTAAGATAAATAGCAATGAAAAAATTATAACAAATATTAAGTAGAAATAAGACAGATTATACCAAAATAAAATCTATTAAGAAATCGTACGCGCTTTGCGTCAAAACTAGGTGGACAACTTTTCGAGTGCCCTTCGTACGTAATCACGACTGCCATAACATCAGGTGCCAAATTTTGGGAGAAAAAGAATCCTCTTGCATTTTTATTAAAATAAATGGCAATGAAAAAAATATACCAAATATTAAGTAGAAATGAAACAGATTATACCAAAATAAGATCTATTAAGAAATCGTACGCGCTTTGCTTCAAAACTAGGTGGATAACATTTCAAGTGCTCTTCGTATGTGATCGTGGCTGCATTTAATGATAATAAACAAATCAAAATGAAACTTATATTGTCGTCTATCTCTGTTCTGGTCCTTATGGTAGCCAACATAAAAACGGTTCATAATGGTCAAGATACAAAAGTGTGGAAAGTAGTTTGGGATTATTTACAAACTGTTGTTGGTGTTGTGCAGTTGCATCCGAACACTGGGTTAAATATCGTAAGTAATGTTATATTTGTATTATATTTTAGTATCTTAATAAAGGACAAAGAGTAATAGAAGATAATGGCCATGCCATCGCTATTGACAAACGATAACGTATAAACATGCCCTAAACCTTAACCAGATAAAACTTTCATTGTCCCTTCGGACTTTTACAACCTATCATTAGCCTGAGTGGTTTGTGTTTGTAACATCGAAACCAGGATTAGCTTTAAAGCTATTATTATATTTTTTGAATAAAAGTTGTTAGTATGTCATTAAAATAAAAGCGATTTTATAAAAGCTTTATAGCATCATAATCTTTAGACCATAAAACGGTAGGATCTAAAACAGTTGCATTTATTTTAGGTGGTTAAAAATAATAACAATTTTCAAAATGTGCTTCGTGTACTAATAATGTTTAAAATCGAATAAAATTATAGAAACCCCTCATAGGATATTTTGTTTGTTTAAAAAATAAAATAAAAATTCACGAAAAACTTTTTTTTTTCAATTATGGCAAGTCTTAGAGTCAAGGGCCCGCTGGATTTCCTGATCTGACACCCTTGGAATTTCTCTGTGAGGCTAGAGAGTGTACGAGACACCGCCTGCAGTCAATGTTGGGTTTTTCTCAAAGGGCCACAAACCTCTATCAATGCATTTTTAATACCTAAAGGTGCAATTTTTTCAAAGAAGATTGGTCATTTCTTTTTTATAAATTTATATAATTTAGAATATACATATTTTAAGCGTGCCTGTATTTTGCTGTGAGGTTGAAAATGTTCAAGATTCAATTAAACTGTTAAAGTACAAAGAGAACGCTTTTGTATATACAGGATGCGTCACAAACCCAGCATCATTAAAAGGGAAACTTTTTTATTGATCATTTCTCGCAATATTTCATTTCGAATTAAAGTTGATTTGTAAACAAGAACGTCTTTTGTCGTGGCCTGATTTTAATTGAGATAAATCATATAAAGATAGCACTCACCGGTTTTCAAAAACTTTGAGAATATGCCTACAGTTAAATGAAAGTATTTTTAAAAATAAAAAATCGTTATTTTAAGACCGATTTGCTCTGTATATTTCTAGGGTTTAAAACCGAATAAAATGATCGAAAAACATCATATGGTAATTTTTCGTTTAAAAATCTAATAAAAATGCACAAAATAACGTGTTTTCGTGGATTATGGCAAGTCTTAGGGCGAACCGCCTGCTGGATTTCCTGAACTGACATCTTTGGACTTTTTCGGTGAGGCTAGAGAATGCACGAGATTCACCCTGGAGTCAGTATGGGGTTTACCTCAAAGGGTAACGAATCTTAATCACTGCCTTTTTAATACCTGAATGTGAAATTTCTTGAAAGAAGATTCGATTTTTTTTAATATAAATTTATGTAATTTAGAACTCTAAAGTACTCGAGAATTGAAGTAACGCCCTACGGTCTTCAATGGGATGACGGGAAAATCCCCAATCTGCACCTCCACGTGGTAGAGTATGGAAACACCAGAAAGGTGGCTAACGCGGAGGGGGACCGAGCCGTTGCCGGGATAAGCAACAAACCTATCTCTTCGGAGTAGAAAGGGCACTGGGGAGTGAGAAGCCGCCCCCGAAGGCGGATGAACCAACTAATATGGTCAACGGCATATAATCAGGCAGACAACGGGAAACCACCTGATTAGCAATCCCATGAACACATCATGATGAGTCACGATCGACAGAACGGTTTGCCGGGCTATCTGGCTAGCGACTGGCGCTTAGTTGAGTCCGGGCCAACTAGTGTCAAATTGGTTACCGGGCACACGAATGTGAGCAACCAGGCGGCGTCTGCAAATTCAGCTACTTGGAAGGCCCAACAGGCTACAACTACAAAATACTCTCAAACTAGCAACCTGGAACGCTAGGGGACTGCTCCAGGTACGAAAGCTTCACATCCTAGAGCGTGAGCTGATGCGAGAAAAGGTAGAGGTGTGCTGAATATCAGAAACGCACTGGAAAGATGGCGGACACTTCCCAACAGCTGATCACGTGGTATATGTATCAGGAGCAACAGAGACAGGGCGTAATGGGATAGCAGTGATTGTCAGCAAGAGAATAGCGCAACATGTAGAGGCATACGAAGCAATAAACGATCGCCTAATAAAAATAACACTCGGAGCCAAACCAAATAAGTTGCATATTATCCAGGCCTATATGCCGACAGCTACTGCACCTGATGACGAGATTGAAATATGCACTGATCGAAGCACATACAACTTCTTCTTCTTCTTTCAGCAATCCTTCTGCATCCACTCCTGGACATAGGTCTCCTCTTGCTGCATCCATTCGGATCGGTTCAGTGCCATCTGGTGCCATTTTTTCCCGCTATCTCTCTTATATCTTCGATCCATCGTTTCTGTGGACGACCAGCACTTCTTTTATGTTGCGCAGTACGAAGGTGGGATGCACGAAACTCGATAGCATATCCGCAAAACAGTTGGCAGATTTGTACTCGGTGTTCGTAATGATAGAGGAAACAGGTTCCTACAATTTGCAATAGAGAACAACCTCAGTATCACAAATTCAATATTCCAGCACCACCCCCGCCGCTTATCAACGTGGATATCTCCAGACAAGAGAACCAAAAACCAGATTGACTATATACTGGTTAGAAACAGGTGGAGAACATCGATAACAGATACTAGGACAAAGCCATCTGCAGACTGTGGCTCTGACCACAAAATCCTAGTGGCAAATCTAAAAATTAAGCTGAGAAGAACTTCCAAAGCGACAAGTCTCGGCGCATCTCCAACTCCAGCAGCCGCCCTTTTCCAAACAGAACTCCAGCGGACGATCGCACATACACCTGCCTCCAACCCTCAGCAACTCTGGACACAAATAGAAAGATGGAATACAAACGCTGTCCAGAAGTGTGTAATAAAACAGCCAGCTGACAAGAGGAAGCATTGGATGTCAGAAGCAACAATAAAATTATTGGACGGAAGACACCAACTTCGACTTTCCTATATGCCAACCGATGAGAAAACACGAATGCTGTCTCGACTCAGCCAGAACATTAAAAAATCCTGTCGGCTGGACAAGAACAAACACATCCACAGTATCTGCTTGGAAGCTGAATGACCCGCAAATCACAATGAATCACACGAACTATACAACAAAGTGAATCTAAACTTCGCACACAAGTAATCAAAGATGAGAATGGGCTAATTGTCACCGATGCAGAAGGAATTGCTGAGGTATGGCGCAAGTACTGCTCCAAACTATATCAGAACAACAAAAATTGCCACGAGGACAAAAAAATTTAGAACCGGGAATACTAAGATCAGAAGTAAAAATGGCAGTGAATCGACTGGGGAATAGAATGTCTCCTGGAAATGATGGAATAATAGCCGAAGTAATCAAGGCAATGGGATCCGTTGGTGTAGATGTGATGCACACACTATGCAACCAGATTTGGGAAGCAGAATGCTGGCCAAAAGAATGGTGCGATTCAGTATATATTCCAGTTCATAAAAAAGGATCCCTCACAGACTGTAACAACTACCGTATGATTGCTTTGGTTCCTCATGCTAGCAAGATCATGCTCCAGATTAAACCATTCCGACTCCCACAAATAGCTGATGAACAAGCTGGTTTTATGCCAAGAGAGAATCGAGAGCAAATACTCAACGTACGCCTACTAATTGAAAAGGCACGAGAATTTAACGTTCCAATGTATATCTGCTTTGTAGACTCCACCAAGGCCTTCGACTCTGTTAAGTGGGGCTCACTGTGGAGTATACTCAGTGAAATAAGAGTACCACTGCATCTAGGATCAAAACAAATAACACGCTCTTGAATGAGTTTGGTGTAGAGACTGATGTGAGGCAGGGGTGCATCCTGTCGGCTATACTGTATAATATCTACAGTGTATATAATGCGACACGTACTGGATGAATGGGAAGGCGGCGTAGCAATAGGAGGAAAGAAAATCAATAATCTACGCTACGCTGATGATACCCTAATCATAGGTGCAAGCCGGGAAGAGTTGGAAACAGTGATGAAGAGACTTGGTTTAGTTAGCAAAGACTACGGCTTGGAGCTCAACACCACAAAATTAAAAGTGATGATAGTTGACCGCCAGAATAAAAACCTACCACATATCCATAGGATATCAGGCTTCGAAGTTGTGCACCAGTTCATATACCTCGGTGCATCTATCACAAACACTGGAGGATGCGAAGCAAAGATCCGAAGACGTCTAGCTATAGCCAGAACAGCAACAACGAAGCTGAACAACATATGGAGGGACTCTGTTATCACACGAAATACAAAGCTAAGACTGCTCAATTCCCTAATTTTTTCAATCGCCAGCTATGCTTCAGAAACCTGGACTGTAAAGGTGGCGGACAAGCGATATGTGGGTATATAGATGCATATTGCGAATATCCTGGATTTTGCATCGCACGAATGTGCCCATATTAAACGAACTAAACATTCAGATGCGTCTGTCCACAAAAGTCAGCCAGTCTTTCCTCCGATAATTTGGCCACATTGCCCGAAAAGACGACTCGATCGAACGCCTAATGGTCGAGGGAAAAATTAAAATTAACATGCGAGGCCGATCACCGAAACGATGGGTTGACCAAACAAAACCCCTTGCATGGAGCAGCAATGGTCAGCCATACTACGCATGATGCCACCAGACCCTCTCTAGGTTAATGGACCGAAGAGAGAGATATTTTGCTGTGAGGATGAAATTCTCAGAGTTTCAATTAAACTGTAAAATTAGAAAAGGGGCTTTTTGTATATACAGGGTGCATTACAAACTCAGCATCATTATAGGAAAACTTTTTATTTCTCGAAAAATTTAATTTCGAATGAAAGTTGATTTGTAAAGAAAATGTCTTTTGTCGTGGTTTGGTTTTAATTGAGATATATATAGGAACCTGCAGAAAATTTTAAAATGCGACAAAATAAAAATATTTTAAGGCAAAACTGAAAGGTCTGACACGCACAGAAAACCCTTTGTAGACTTTTCATGCATAAGTTCAAAAATATTCGATTGTCTTTTTATATATGCATCACAACTTGATAAGTTTTATTTATTATTTTATTCCAGTCTCAGTTCCTCGAAAAGTACAACTACCCGCTAGAGACCCACCAGGTCACGACTGACGATGGATTCATTTTGACATTGCACCGGATACCATATGGGTCAAACACGAATATTAGCGAATTTAAGGAGGGAACCGAGGAAACTTCCCCTCGACCTGTGGTCTTGCTAGTTCATTGTCTGGCCTGCTCTGCCATGGATTGGATATGGCAAGGTCCCAATGCTTCTTTGGCGCTGCTTCTGGCCGATCACGGTAAGAGTAGGGAGAAGCGCAATTTCGACCTTTTAACAGAATGCTCCAATGTGGCATTGGGTGTGGCCTAACACATGCTAAAATATCCAATCTTACAATGCTGATTTTAAAATTACGAAGAGATATGAAGCTTAACAATTAATGTTGAACTGGACACTTTGGTATTTACTTGCCATATCAAAGATTCAGGGAGTGCCATGGGAGCTAAAATATTCATTTTTTGCTATTTGATATATTCATCTCTTCGTAACATTACCAGAAAGGTCACGATAGCCATAAGGATTAATGTCCATATTCTACTTTTAGGGTACGACGTGTGGCTAGGTAACACCAGAGGAAATGTCTACTCAATGAATCACCAAACTCTCACCCCGGCCAATGCTTCATACTGGGACTTCAGTTTCCACGAAAAAGGGTACTACGATGTACCTGCCTTCACAGACTATATCCTGAACAACACGGACGTTGAAAAAATTACGTACGTCGGTCATTCGCAGGGAACATCGGCAGGCGTCGTACTGACGTCCACCAGGCCAGAATATAATGATAAGTTCAACTTGATGGTGTTTCTGAGTCCTGTTGTTTACGTAAATCACACGACCAGTCCTGTGATGGATGTGGTCGCAAAATATCTTGGAACGATAAAGGTAAAAATCTGGATATTAATAATAAACGTGTTCGAATTTAACTTATCAAGAAAATGACGTCTTTCAGCCAGCGCTGGCACTATTCGGTTTACATGGAGTGCCATACAATCCATACCTAACCCTTCTGACCGAAATCATTTGTAACGAGTCCAGCTCACTTCAGGGTTTGTGCATCTTTATCATTGATTTGTTTGTTGGATTCGATGCCGACCAGGTTGATAGGGTAAGAACGTTTAACTTATTTTTTAATTGTAGATTATCATACGTCTTTTGTGTCTCAAGATACTCTTTGTCAAACTAAGCATGCCTTTACAAAAATGATTCACAAATTGACGTTTCATAGAGCAGCTATTTGCAACATTTGTAACAGGATTTCTATTGTCATTAATATGAATATAATTATTTTCATTATTATCGTTGATATATATATTTTTTTCAGTCATCGTTAACCGTTTTCCTATCAAATACTCCAAGTGGCCTGTCGCTCAGAGAGGTCTGGCACTATGCGCAAGGAATGACATCAGGTATGGTCAACAATGGTGCTAAATTGTGCCAAATTAATTAAACAAGTCTGTTAGTTTTTGTGTTCCGTTTAGACATGATCATTTATTCATTTCTAAGCGGATTTCCTAAGTCGACCTTTTATAAATAAAATACAAATTCTTCTTTAAAAAAAGGACTTTTATCTGTGTGCTCGACAGAGTAGGACCTTGCAGGCGTTGCAGGAATTCTTGCTTTTCTGCTGTTATTAACACAGATTTGTAAAAGTTACTGCATTTTTGATATTTTTATTAAATTTCGGGGGCAGATCCCCGGATTGTGCATGGCAGCATGGCTTCTGAAGCTGATGAAGACGTGTCTCAGCTATCGATCGACTCAGACAACGACAGTCAAATCGCAAGAACTAACTCTGAACGGCTTATAAAACGAATAAAAATGTTCCAAAATACGTGCCAAGATTGTAAAAGTTTGCTGGAAGATTTGTACGGCAACGTAGGCAATAGCTCAACGAATGAGTTACAGCTAGCTTTCGAAAAAGCGCAAGCTCACTGCGCAGACGTGCACAAGGTCTTTACAAAGAAAAAATCGTGCGTCCTTAAAATAGTCGTAGAAAAAGTATAATAGTATAGTACTACTTGAATGGTAATTTGCTTGTTACAAACTCGTGCGATTATAGTACTCGTGCAGTGATCTTTCTAGTTTGTAATAAACTAGAATTGAGGAGACCTCCATAAATAGTTTTCAAAGTGGAGTTTTATTACATTCGAATTGAACCAAAATCTATTAAGATTCTAAATAAAAGTAAAATACATCGTCCACTACGAACCACTCTTAGCTCAGATATCAAATCGACTAGACATAATATCAGTAGAGATGACCAGAAGTTCCTGAAATCCTTGAGTCTGATATTGAGGGTATGATGTTGTCTTCAAGTGAAAAGATTGAAGTTTTCGGTGAACCTGCTCTTGACAACTCAATAGTAAGTTTACTATGGATCACCGACATTTAGAAATTTCGATGATATTCGCATACCCGGACACTTTCAAGACCTAATTTTGTATATATCAGAAAGCTATATTTACATTGAAGGTAAATTTACACCAAGTGATGCCACAAAACCGTGTTACTTGTCTCATAATGCCCTCGCTTTCCTGTTGGATGAAATTCGCTATGAAATGGATGGAGAACAAGTGACTGTGGTTCGAAAGAACTGGAAAATTACCATTAAAATGCCAATCTTTTACACGCATATCAAGGAAACAAAACAGCAATTTTTAAAGCCTCGTTGCGCTTTTTCGCCGAGGACTTAATAAGTACAACATCTAGATAGGGTCCTGCAATGCCAATTAACATTTTTAGTTCGAATTGCAACGGCTTACGTTCCATGCTCCGAGAACTTAGGAATTACATTTACGGTTCGGATATTCCATAGCCTTTATTCTTGAAACGAATTTAGGCATCGAGTTCAATATTAGATTCAAGGATTTTAACATTGAGCGTTTTGATTGGCCCGGTCGACGAGGAGGGGGCGTGGCCTGCCTAATCCGCAAATCACTTAGATATAAACGAGTGAAAAATCTCCACACCGTTATTGAATATGTCTGCATTGAGATGGACAGTGGTTTGCGGATATGCGGCGTATACACCCCTCCGCGTCTCCGCCTTTCGGAAAATGATATTCTCGAACTGCTACCTGCTGGCAAGAAGATCATAGTGTTGGGAGATCTAAACGCAACCCATGCCGAATGGGGTGGAACCTCTAACACTAGCGGTCGATTGCTGCGCAGGCTAGTAGAGAGCAATTGACCTAATCTATCATAGAACACCAAATCCTACATATTATCATCCTGGTTATCCTAATCCTTCGTTTTGGATATTGCTGTCATGCGAGGTATTACGAACGCTTCTAGGCTTCACGAAATGAACATTCTCGATTCGGATCATCTTCTGATTAAGATCAGCTTGCGCGGCAGTGCCAGAATCTGTGATATCGTACCGAGATATTGACTGGAGGGAATTCCGAGGAAGGCTCAACGAGGCGACTATAATACCGAAGCTGAGAGATAATATTCCGGAACTTGAGAGCGAGGTGGATGCTCTTATCTCAAACACCCAGTGCGTCAGAGACGCAATTTGCCCTACTGTAAGGAAAACATCCTTTACAGAATCACTGCCCGATAATATCCTCAACCTGATCTCCTTTCGCAACCGTATTCGGCGCAGGTTATTACGCTCTTTTTGTCCTTCTAATGGGCGCAAAACCTTCACTCCAGCTTAGAAGGAACTGGGAGTGAATAATCTCAAATCGAAAGAAAAATTTTAATTTTGAGAATTTGAAATTAGAAATTGAAGGAATTTACGTATGTCAATGCGTATGCTAAAACGAGTCGTCGTCGAGCGTATAAATTAGGCCCTAGCTCAAATGTCAGAGAGTAGGGGTGGGTTTATTTAAGGCGCCACAGGCTTGTAGACAGCGCAAGCGAGAAATACCCCAAAGTTGAAATATGGAACTCGTTTTAGCTTAAGCTTCACGACAAAATAAAAGAATACCAAAAATTTGTCAATTTCTCCTTTATCAAGAAAACCGATCAATAAAGCAACACAGATAAGTTAGAAAATTAGATCAGATTTAAATGCCGGAAATTAATCAGTATTATTAATGGAGAAATAATTACTCAAAGAAAAACTAAGCAAAAATCAAAGTCAATAACAAGTAAATACACCAATATTAACCGAAAACTAAAGTCAGCGATAAACCAATACTCAAATATTAATCAGGAAAAAACTAAAGTCCGTGATAGACAAATACTCGAATATTAATTAAAAGTAAATCAAGAACGTTTCAATTATTGAGCGCAAATAATTAAAAAAAATCAGATACTTACTGTAGCGGGCCTCTCCTTTGATATCTTAATCACGAGTTAATTAAATAAAACAGGTAAATAAACAAACAAGGAATCGGTTTATTACTGTTAATGAGATATCACAGCTGATCATAAAAAGAGAGAATAAGGTTGAGAAAAGGACCAGTAATTCTAGCAGATTAATTTTATGGTAACACTGTATTTCAGCGATAAATAGTAGACTTTACTTGGTGAAATAAATCACACGCTTAATCTAAACATACGCCAAAATATTCAATCGTAACTAATGATGAACTCTTTATGCAATAATATTAAAGAAAAATATCGACAATAAAATATGAACGCAGGCCAGCGACACTGCAAAAATCAATTCGATATTTCGTTATGAGAAGATTCAAGTGACTCGAATAATCACTTAATCAATGGTAATTAACGGGCATCGAATCATGATCCGTTACAGAGCCGTACTACTAACTAGCTATGCTGTTGTTTGTGATACGTTGGTAATCACCGCAAAACAATATGAAAATAACTAGTTAGACCTTAAGGTATGTCAACTTGAGAGAAAGTACTTCCCGGTCAAGTTACCGGTAAGACAATGATAATGCACAATTTGTTCGAGTAAAGAAAATATCAAAGGCCACAAGAAGAAAAATAAATTAAAAATAACGCAAAGTCTACTAGGCCGTATCAACAATAGTAGTTATATGATCTACGGGTATCTAACGTAAGCCAGAAATCGTGAAAAATTGAGAATAGTAATATAAACTAGTTCGACCTACAACATTATTGAGTCAGTCAACTAAAATTTAAAAATTTAATCAATCAAACGGATCTATCTGAATTTTAGAATTTGATTAAATAAAATCAGGCGTCTTAGGCTAGACAAAATTGGCCCAAAATTCAAAGTTCGTTTAAAAGAAAATAAGAATAAACTAAATGTTACCTCAATTAAGGAGGAAAAGTTAAAAAGTTAATCTTTGTTCGAAACCAAAGTCAAACAAAATAATAATTAGAGCTCGTAAGTTAATTACTGATCCCTAAATATGTATAGAAAAAAATTAAAATTTCTCACTTGATTGATGAGTAGCACCTCAGGCAGCTTCCGGAAGAGAACTGCTCACGGTAGAAGAAGGCTGCCATGACAGGCGAAGGACCGCAAGACTCTATAAAGATAGTGCCACTAGACAGGCGTAGCCGAGGAAAACCCTGTCGCTAGCGATGCTCGTCGATAGCAAGGAACCCGACGCCGACGGTAGCAATGAATCCGACGGTAGGTATGGACCCAGCGGTAGGAACAGACCCAACGGGAGGAATAGACTCAACGGAAGGAGTAGACCCAATGGAAGGAATAGACCCAACGGTATTAGTAGACCCAACGGAAGGACCCTGTGTAGGTGTAGCCAGTTGCTTATTGCTAGATAGCTTTACAGTTGGGCAAGTGGGCCTCTCGCTAAAGCAGCATTCAAATCCCAAATAGAGTAGTTTCAGACACCAACACTTAAGAAAAGATAAGGCACTACTAAATACTGGAACTGTTAAAAATTACCCTTTAAAATCCTTTTAATGGTAAAATCAAAAATTGATTCCAACCGGTGTCCAAAATAACTGCTTGACTCGCAACGGTCGAAATATAGAGTCACGCCAGGAGAGCGGAAACTCGAAAAGCAGCAGGCCACGCAAATACAAATACAAAAACTCTTTATTTCCTTGGCAAGTGCCATAAACTAATACAAATTTATTTATATAATTGATCGCTCTGTCAGAAAAATTAGTATATGAATGTGGATTTTTCCTAAAATGTAACACACAAGAAAGAATACAAATTGAACTAACGGTTAATATTTGTAATTCCTTGAATAGGTCTCTACACGAATGTAATAGAGGCTTGGAAAGCATTGTTCTTATGATGCGCTTCTGAAGAATCAGAATACTGTCAATCTGTGGTGAGCCACCCCAACATATAATGCAGTAATTCATTCTTGAATAGATGTGTGCATAGTAGTATGTTTTAAGAATATCAATGGAAACGAAGTTTCTGAGGTTAAACAAAACATAATTTTTTGTTGCGAGATTCTTACAGATGCACTCGATGTGAGTCACCCATCTAAGCTGTAATCCCAAAGATCTTGTGGCTGGTTTTTGATATATAGTTGTTCCATTGGTGTAAACACATAGGCTGCTATCAATTATGCCAGACGTAAACCAGACCATGTCCGTTTTGGACACATTCAAAGATAAAAAGTTCCGCTTACAGTAGTCACTCATTGCCTCCGCGCAAATACTCGCGTTGGCAGAAAGGTACTTATCATTTTTGGCGGATATTATTATGTTAGTGTCATCCGCAAACTGAGAAATATAGCCGTCGGGAAAGCAATCTATTAAGTCATTTATGAACAGTCCAAATAAGATCGGCCCCAACGTACTTCCCTAAAGAATTCCCAGATCCAAAACTTGCGGCTGCGATTCAATTCTAGATTTATTGGAGAAGTTGATCCTTACTTTTTGTTTCCTAGAATCAAAGTAAGATTTTAACCAAGACAATAGCTTAGCTGTTATACCATATGATTGTGATTTGAGAATCAACAGATCATGTCTGATTGTGTCAAATGCGCGGGATAGATCGAAATTTAGACATATAGTCTTATTTTTGTTGTCCAAATTTGACATTACATACTTCAATAGTTCGAACAAAGCATCTTCTGTAGACTTACCCACCTGAAAACCGAACTGAGATGGGTTCAATAGTTGGTTGGTCTTTATAAAGTATTTTAAGTTGTCACAAAAAGCGTTCTCCAATATTTTTGAGAAAACCGAAAGCAGAGAAATACCACGATAATTAGAGATCTGTTCGACTGACCCAATTTTATGAAATGGAATAACGATAGCCTGCTTTAATACGGATGGGAATATGCCATCCTCGAACGACCTGCTAACCAGCACAGCCAGAGGACACTTAATATATTCGGCAACGTGACCCAATAGTGAGCAAGGTACATCATCGAACCCTTTGGATTCCTTTTTTGAAACTTTCTCAATTATATTACCAACCTCATCCGCTAATATAGGGAGCAGCTCCAACGATTCTCCAATAAATGGAGTAAAATTTAAATGTGAAAAGGTGGGGTAGTCTTTAAGCAAATTTTTAAGAGTTTCCAAAAAGAACCTATTAAACTCATCAGCAATATCACCAGTATTAATTGATACAATACCATTTTTCAATTCGCCAGGCAAATCTCTCGACTTGTTAGCCGAGGTTTCATTTTTGATGATACTCCATGCAGCCGCTGATTTGTTTTCGGCGTTTAAAATCCTATTGTTAAAGTAATTTCGCTTCGCATTGTATATCGATCTTCTCTCATATCTTTTTAAGGTGATATATAGTTCGTATGACTTTTGGCAGTTGCAATTTTCATAGGTTGTATAGATGTCTCTTAAGATTTAACCTCTCTTCTTAATTTCAGGTGTAATCCATTTATTTCCCGTAAAATTGTGTCTATATTTTTTCACTTTAGGAAAGCAGTTTAAAATTATTAGATTAAATCTATTAAAAAAAAACTAAACATCTCATCAGCATTATTTTGTTTCTCAAGACAAGCATTCCAGTCTTCTGCTCGAACGGATTCAATGAAATTATTTATATTGTAAACACCCTTAAAATTTCTGCGATAAACATATGAGCAGTGGTGATTGACAATCTTTTTGTAACTTTCAACTGAATAACCTGCATAAAATGGTTCGACAAATCACACAAAACAGTATCACAATCAATCCGAAACGAACAAACATTGTAAAAAAATTGTCAATAACCGATTTACAATTCCCTTGAATTCTAGTAAAGTCCTTTACACACATTGAGAAGCCATAGGCGGCAAACAAATTTATTACATTTCTTGAAACATAATTTTTATCCTGATCAAAATTAATATTAAAATCTCCACAAATAAAACATAAAAAGTATGTCCACCTCGAAAAACTCGCTCCACCAATGAATGCACGGCATGACAAATCACATGTTCCTCTCAATAATTCATCCAAGGGAATTAGATGATGGAAACCTGGGATTTTGATGTATAGGCATCCACCAAAAAAACTGCTCAGAGTAACCAAAAGGGCATTGTCATTAAGCCACTCCAACTAGTAGAATTTCCCATTTATTCCGAGGCAATTAATTAACTGCGCGCGGTGCCTAACTTGGCAACCAATCCAAAATCAGTATGTACTACGAAAGCCGGAAACACTGAAAACTACCGACTTTACTTTCGTGGTACCCACGCACCAAGTTCAGTTTGTTCCGAATCGAAATTGGTTCAGCAACGCAAATTTTATTTCAATTGTCTCGATCAAGATATCATCGAAGCGAAGCAAGCCAAAATCTTACGAGGGGTTTTCGCTAGTAAATACGAATGCGCTCGAAGCCATATGAATGGTGACGACTTCTAAAGTTATTTACGTGTCGATATACGATAGCCAATATGGCTCGTGACAAGGTGGCAAAGAAATAGGGCGATAAATGATCGTACCCGAGTCACTGCCCTGACTGGTACAATCAAAATACAAATCGGTGCGCATAGGGACAAAAGGTGGATGGAGTACATTAATAGTATTAATAAATCAACTGTCAAATACTTAGGACTCCATATCGATGAACATCTTAAATTTGAAAATCATCTTGACAGCCTAAATCGCAAACTGGCTAGTGCATGCTACATTATCCGAACTGTTGTACATGAACTCGGCAAACCAAATGCCAACTGGCGTATTTTTTACTTTTTTCAATAAATACGTGTCCTGGAATGCACTCCCTCTGAGCTCCAGTCATCGTGAGTGGCGAAAAAAAAAATCGATTATTTTGAGCTGTGACTATAGTTCTCTAAAATCTTGTCTTTCGCATTTTTTTTGAAAATCGCTAGTGACCGCAAGAATAGTATTCAAATTGTTATTTTTTATTGCTTACTATACATGTTTAATCAATTTAGTTTTGAGTGAAAACCCCTGAATCCCTACTCAAAATTAGGTTTACGCCATTTTAAATCAAAAGAATTAATAGAGCTTTAAAGGATCAGGGGCTTGCACCCTTTTAGGAGATTTTATGCATAACTGTAGTCGCAGTTCAAAATAATCGATTTTTTTCGCGCTCGTAGAGAGGACATTTTAGAAGAAAAAATCTTATTTTGACAAAAATGCTCTCTATATATTAATTTTAATTCTTGATTTTGGCTAGGAGCCTTTAGACAATACGACTATGGAAACTCCGTATCTAACTTCTTGCATTATGGAAAGTCCGAGCCACCTTCCTACGACCTCAAGAAAATTACCGCCCCTTTGGCCCTGTACTATGCTAAAAATGACTTCTTGTCAGCCATTGTGGTAAGTAAAACTAAAATTAAAATAAATGTTAATTATTTATTTTTCATATTTTATATGTTATATGTCTACTTACATTTTAATTTATTCTTTTACTTTAGGATGTCGAAAGGTTTTTGTCGGAACTCAGCACCGATATCGTAGAACAATGTTTGATTGAATATGAGTACTTCAATCATCTTGACTTCATCACGGCGAAAGATGTGAAGACCCTTCTCTACGACAACGTCATCGACTTGATCCGCTCGAAGAATCCGACGAATAGAAACTGAGACGATATTTTTCGAATTATGTGAAATAAATATATATTTTTGTGCGTAATAATATTTATTTGTTGAGAAACTGACTGGAAATCTCAAAATTGCTTTAACCCCGGAAATTTCAAAAGTTGCTCTATTTTATTGTGGCCTCTCTAACTGCCTATTATTCTGAAAATCAGGCAAGATCGCTTTTTGCTAGACTAGCATTGCCTATTTGCCCATTTAGACATTTATTAACGGTAATTTTCAGTTTTTATAAACGTAATTCCTACCTCTGTCTCAAAGCAAAAATCAGCTCTAATCGATTCAGAGTCATTAATTTGACAGAGTTAGAAATAACTTACAGTATACCTTGTAACGGTCTAAATCAATATATATCTCATTACTAGTTAGAAGTTAAATTTCATTTCCCATTTAAATCTTGAATTATTTTGTATTTCATTTAATTTGCATTCACCATCTTGGCAATAATGAATTTCAAAAAAATTTAACTGAAGGTTGTTTACAAATAGGTCGTTAAAATTTCGAAAAAAGGCGCTCATAAGAATAATAAAATTATATTGTCATAGTACAATAATGTTCATTTAGTTACTGCAAAAATCGAGCATTTTTTGTTCTCTCCCCGTATGGTTCACTTCAGAAAGGCACCAGAGGACCACATACGTGAATGCCCTAAACAAAGGCAAATATTTAGTATTAAGTAAGTTTTAGTTAGGAGCTTGAACGCCAAGTGTGTTTATAGAGCCAGCTTGTCAACAATACTAGGTTCGCTCAAGGTTTGCGCTAAAATACCTACGAGCTTCTCTATTCTATAATATATGTACCTGGTATGAGCGTAGTGGACTCTAATTCCAGTGCATGACACACAAGCTTTTGTGATTCGATTCTTATGCGGGTTTTCTCTGCTTCTCTTTGGTATTCGTTTTGTTGTTCTACAATTTATTTAGATTTTTGAATTTCCTGAAAAAAACAGGGGCGATTGAAGCTTTTCAAATAGTGGTGAAACAGACAGTTTATCTTACCTTATCTTATGGTGGACGTTAATTGCGAACATCTACCACCATAAAATGTCATATTATTTCTGTTCTAACATTCGTTAATTTATTAATTAGTTATATTTCTTGCCTGACATCTGGAGTTATGTAAATTATCATCTTGATTTGACATTTTGCCTTGCACCGCTGTCCTGTGTAAGCAGCGTTCTATTAGTACTGCGTATTAACCCGCTAGGGATGGGTACTCCGATCAGTCACGTATCGACTTTTGATTTATGTAAATTTGTTCTTGAAACCGCTTGATATGTATTAATATTGAAGATTGAAAGTATGGTACAGAGCATGTCTAAATCATAAAACGTGGATGGTTAGAGATCTCGGTTAAAGTCATGGATTGGGGGAGCAGCTCGTCCGGAAAACTTGCTCGTAATTAGGAACACGTTTTTAGTGATATAATGGATACAATAATTAAATAATTATTTTCTTTGCGGCTATGGCATTTATTTAATATAGTTAGGAAGTGTGGGATCAAAATCTTCAAACGTTTCAAAAGTATGGACAAGTGAGCATGCGGTTGGTAGGGATTGGCTGTTTTAAGTCTTGGAATAAAGTTGCGAGTGGCTAGATCTTCAACATCTTGATACGCTTTAACGCCTCTTCAGAAGTCAGCCATATTGATAGGCAGTAAGGTATCCTAGTAGAAAGATTTGTTTAGTAAAATTTTGGAGATCTCACGTTTGATGTATTGTTTGATTGGTGCCCAGACTCAGTCCTATTACTGGAATAGTATTTTTTTTTGTTTTAATCGATGATTTTAATAAAAAAAAATCAAAAAATTAGATGGTTATTTATTGCAAGATAGAAAATATAAATAAAACAATAAAATTGGTATTTATTGTAAAATAGAAAATATGAATAAAATAATAATATTTGCGGTCGACTTAAACAAGAACTCAAGTTATGTTCTTATTTGCTATTCCACTATTTATACATTGAATATCACACACTGGCACATGTATAATAATTATCCTACAATATTTTGACAATTAACAATATATAGTAAATACTTAATGTTATTGAGCAACGCGCAGTATCTTCTGATCTATTCCCAATCGACTTTTTCTTTTCACTGCTTTAGATATCTGAAGTTTGAACTTGAACTTGAAAAATGTTAGATAAACATTCACTAATTATAAACAACTTGAGCGGTCGACGGGAGCGACTTTAATCCTTAATGATGCAGCCATCAGCATTTTGTAACATGTAAATACGCTGTCAAACGCCAAGTTCAGTAGGCTTTCGGGTCTCTCAAACCGCTCAGTCTAGTTGCGGGGCAGTACACAGGTACGTCCACTTCTAGCTGTTCTATCCCACAGAAGAAGCATACATAGTGAGGAAATATATAAGCAAAAGTTGTTTATGTAAAGCATACATAAGGTGAAATAATGGAGAAATATATAAGCAAAAGATGCTTATATAATGTGTGAGAGCATACGTGGATATAGAAATAATAATATAATGTTTATCTGTCCTACACAATTTACATAAAGCTAGTCACGTAATGAAGCATAGATACATAGCATAACATAGTTACAATGCCCTATATTTTTTACATAAAGCTAGCATAAATATACATAGCGTGTTATATAATTTCTAAAAATAGCATGTTGAATTAAGTCAGCAAGTAAAATAAATTGAGTGATTTGATATACCAATGTCAGCAAGTTTTGGATAGGTCAAGAAATATAACTGAGTCAATAAACTGTTATAATCCTGTTAGCAAATACTTTATAAATAGACAGGAAAGTCTATATACTATATAGTTTTGATAAATTTGTAGATAATGATTATGAGAATATGAAAGAAACAACAATGGTTAAATAGAATATAGACAGGACCGGATTTAAAAGACTAAGTTTAACATAACGTAATATTGTTAGTATAGGTGATTTATAGTAATACAGGGCTGCAATGAGTTGCTTTTTAATGCCAAAGGAAAAAATTCATTATCTTTATAGATATACCCCATTAACAGACCTTTTCCCAAAAAACTAACCGCTATAAAGACAATGAGTTAATGTCACCTCTGTTGGGATGGACGCATCTTAACAGAGGGGATATCATATAAGAGGCAATTTATTGTCCATAGACATAAAAACCTAGTTTTAAAAATGGTATTATAAGCCAGTATAAAAAGAAAAGCAATGTTCTCAAAACGGATAGGTTTGCACTAGCTATAAGGTATAATAGATCAATAAGCTTAAAGAAATCAAATTGAGAGAGTTTTTATCATATATAATTAGTAATAAGTTAAAGACAGAACCGTATTTAATTAATACGTTTGTCACGTAGTTGCTTTATTAACACAATGAATACTAAGACGTAAAACGTTATTGGCAATAGAAGCAAATAAATTTTGAAATAATACATCTCTAATAAAAAGCCGAGTTTAACAAATTATGATTATGTTAATAAGACAACAAAAAACGTCACAAATAAGAAAATATAGGATAAGATTATAACATTGTTAATATAACTTGTAAAACTATTTTTCTTTTGTTACATGTACCTATAACTAGCACAAAGAGCGAGGCAAACCACACAAGAACTTACGACTAAACGAAATAGGAAATGGGTGGATCTAAGCCAGAACAAGTCCACTGACGAAATATATAATAATTTATAATTAGGTGCAATACAGTATGTCGTCTCGAATTGAGGTCGGTTTTCTCTCTTTTAACGCAAATAAGTCAGGTTAAAACGTTGGGGACCAACGTTATCAGGAAGGGGGAATGTGTGAACTACTTAAAATCATTAATTAAATATCACCCTGTCGTAAGTTTGAGCTTGAACTTGAAAAATGTTAGATAAACATTCACTAATTATAAACAACTTGAGCGGTCGACGGGAGCGACTTTAATCCTTAATGATGCAGCCATCAGCATTTTGTAACATATAAATACGCTGTCAAACGCCAAGTTCAGTAGGCTTTCGGGTCTCTCAAACCGCTCAGTCTAGTTGCGGGGAAGTACATAGGTACGTCCACTTCTAGCTGTTCTATCCCACAACCCCCATAACTGAGAACACTTATGCACAGGTATAGGGTTGTCAGGTTCTTACCTAACCTGGATGAACGTATGCACAGGTATACGGCATTCGGGGGCTACTAAAAGTATAGAGAGAGTCGAATTTATGAAGTATCAGAACTTCCAGTAAAGGGGTAGTTTTTGGGGAGTTTTAAAAAGTAGTGAAAGTGCCTTAGCAATTTGTGATAAACTTAAAAAACTTACCTTATAAATATCAGAACAAATACCTAAATAAAAGACAACTCCGCTCACATAAAGTTTATTAATAAAATAGTGACGTCGCTTGCTAGACAAACTTTGAACTAAGCCTCCCTCGAGAAGACATGCATTTCATATTAATTGGGTATAGTGTAAACTCTTAATTCATCTATAATCTTAAACACGCCTTTATTAGTATACAGTCTAACCGTTGTTAAGTTTGTTTGTAAATAAACTTGTTACTGTTTTTATCGATGTGTCTCCTTTATTATCTCTTCTCAACTTGACGTAGTGCGTTCCTAAATCTGAGCTACTCTCCTACACGCTAAGTAAGGCGTGGCGTCACAGATAAAAAATACAATTCATGACAATATTGAGCAACCCGCAGTATCTCCTGATCTATTCCCAATCGATTTTTTCTTCTCACTGTTCTAGATATCTGAGGTTAAATAGTTTGGACATCAGCTGCTATTCTTAATTAAAACTATTAAATTTTTGTATTGATCATGTCCTCAATAGGACGTTGCCATGACAACCTCTATAAACCACACTTAAAATAAACCGCACAAAAATTGAAACTTCCCAATTATTTTAAATAATTAACTCTGACTCTAATAATAGTAATGACAGGGAAGCAATTGAAATTATTTCCGTTAAAATGACAAATTGTGCTTTAATTTATTAATGCACTACTGATAACGTGAATGTTACAAACTGGCGCCTGAATGTTTAATAATTATCGCTATTTTTTCTACATTATTTTGACCATTAGCGTTATATAGTAAATATTTAAAGTTATTGAGCAACCCACAGTATCTTCTATCACTGTTTTAGATATCTAAGGGAAAATAGTTTGGACATCAGCTGTTGAATATTCATAATTAAGGGCATTCAATTTTTGAGCACTTTGTATTGGCCATGTTTTTAATAACCCGTTGCCAGGACAATTACTATAAACCACTCTTGCAATAAACTGGACAAAAATTGACACTTTAATTTTTTTTTTAATAATCGTAATGACAGGAAATTATTTCCATCAAAATTACAAATTATGCTCTCATTTGATATTGCACTAATTAGGCAGTGAATATCGGACACTGACGCTTAAATGTATAATAATTATGGCTATATTTCCTGAAATATTTTAACAATTACCTTATATAGTAAATAATTAGTTACTGAGTGACCTGCAGTTTCATCTGATTTATTCCCGATCGATTTGCCTTAGATATTTTAGGTTAAATAGTTTAAACAACATCAACCATCGGCTGATGAAATGTTATAATTTGAAGCATTCTATTTTTGAGGAGTTTATATTAACTATGATATTAATAGAACATTGCTATGGCAACCACTATAAAGCATTTTTAAATTAAAGTGAACAAAAGTTGAAACCTTAGAATTTTTCAATCTGACAAAAATTATAAAGGGGGCCAAGCAATTAGAACTACTTCTGTTATGATGGCCAAATATGTTGTTATTGCACTACTTATACAGCAAATGATTGGCACCTTAATAATCGCTATATTTTCAAGAATCGTTTGATAAATACGTTATATAATAAATACTGACGGTTATTGTGTAACTGGTTGGTCTCTTTAAGCGGTTCTAATAATTCTAAAGTTCTTCACCAATAAATGCCTTTAGCAGATTAGTACCAAATACTAATACTCAAAATAAGAAGCCATTAATTGAAAACTTTTAGCTCACTTCACTCAGTACACAATCATTCAGTCAGAAAAAATTTAATGTTGTTTGAAAATTCCTGGCCTTCATCACTCTGAACATTTATTGGAATATTTCTGCAACAATATCAGCATAATCAAGAAGTCTTGCAAATTGGTAATAGATGCTTTTTATGATGAAAAGCCATTAATTTAAATTACTTGCCCACTTCACTCTGTACGTATTCAGAGAAAAATATTGTATGGCATGAGTAAAGTACTATAAAATGAAATATTGTTTCAAAACTCCCAGCCTATATCAATCTGAACATTTATTGGAGTATTTCTACCAGAATATCAGAATAATTAAAATTTCTCTAGCAGATTAGAAGTATATACTTTTCAAGAGGAAAAGCCCTTAATTGAAAAGCATCTGCCGATTTTACTCTGTACACATTCAGAGAAGAATATTGTATGGCATGAGTACAGTATTAATAATTTAAAAGTTTGTTTGAAAACTCCTAGCCTGCATCACTCTGACCAATAATTAAAGTATTTATAATTTCTACAACACTAGCAGCAAGACTAGTAATAAATACATTTCCAGATAAAAAAAACCATAACTAGAAAACTACTAGCCCACTTCACCTGTACACACTCAGAGGAAAATATTAAAATATAAATTTAAAGATTGAATGTTATAATTGTAGTGTCTACTGTTTTCTGCTGTTTTTCAACGATCGAAGCGTTCTAACCTCAAAATAACCACATTGTGCCTGAAGTGTAAGGTGGAGGAAAAAGACCCAAAACTTTTAACATCTTGCGACAGTTGCGGTAGGTCAATTCATAAACTGATCTGCTCGGGCTTGAATGCATCCGAAATCAAACTTATTGATCTTAAAATTCTTGCACGAAGACTGTGAGTCTGGACTTCGCATTATTCCATTCCCATTATATTGAAAACTCCCGACGAATTGAGGGCTGAAATAAGTGTCTTACAAGAAAATATAATTAATACGAACGTCACCACAGCCAGTACAACCTCACATATTCCCTCCAGCGAAAATGTGTTTAAAGAATTTCAGGAACGTCAAAATCGTGCATCCAATGTAGTCTTGTTCAATTTCCCAGAGCAGGGCAATGATCTTGGGGATTCTGAGGTTCTGATAAGGGCGGTCATGAATGTTCCTGTTCAAATAAAAAATGTCGCAAGGATTGGCAAACCCAAGAAGAATGGTCATCGATCATTGAAAGTTACACTCACTCCACAACAATGCAGAGGCCCAATCGGTTATCCGAAAGCGTGCAAGCCTGAAGGGTCGCAATGTGTTTGTTGGTCTTGATTTAACGGTAGTGCAGAGAAGTTTTGAATCAGAGGTCAGATATGAGTATCGACAAAGAACCAGTAATGGAGAAACAGATATTTACATTAAGTACACTCGAGGAGTCTCAAAAAACTAGTTAAAATCTATACAAAATCACAAGAACCCATTGAATACTCAACGTATTACCAGAATGTAAGGGGTTTGCGTACTAAACTGAATTATCTCTCGGAGAATGTACAAGTGTGTTCCTATGATATTTTGAGACTTGGCTAAACAATGGTTTTTACAATGGTGAACTGAATTTTAATTACAATGTATACCGTAAGGACCGGTGTTGTGACACTAGTGCTAGAGAGAGAGGCGGGGGGGGGGGGGGGGGGGGGGGTTGTGGGGGGGGCGGGGGGGGGGAGGGGGGAGGGGGGCGGCGGGGGGGGGGGATGTGTCTTGATAGCTGTCCGAAAGTGTATAGTTAATAGAGTCCTCGATGTGCCAGGAAATATCGAGCAATTGTATGTTGTGATTGGCCCTGGAAATGGAAACATTATACTAGGAACAATTTATTTGCCTCCAAGGTCCAATGCTGCTACCTATAATACCTTCTGTCAAACACTTGACACAGTGTCTGATGCATCTCTAACTTCACCTATTTATATATTGGGTGACTTCAATCTTTCCCATGGAAGGTGGGAAACAACCCCTTTAAGCTCGACTGTGACTGCTGTTCTTTTCATAACCTATTCCAAGTAATTCTCGGTCTTGACAACCAAGCGAAACCTACTAGACCTGGTACTATTACAGGACCCTGATGTTGCTGTACAGGAACCAGATGAATTACTGATCCTCCCAGATGCGTATCACCCCCCACTTGCCATTAATTTGAAAACGTCAGCTCCACCCCTGAACGACAATGGCTCGAACTATGAAGGTTTTTATAGAGACTTTAAATCTGCCAAATTTAGTGATATTTTGAATTTTCTTGGCCAGTTTGGCTGGGACATTTTACTGACTGAGAGGACGTTAGATGTAATGTTAAACATTCTGTACGAAACTCTGTATATGGCATTTGACCTTTTCATGCCTCTGAAGAGGTATTCTGCAAGAAAATTCTCTGGATGGTACTCAGACTCTATTGGACAAAAAATTAGCACAAAGCGTTTTAAATTGTCAACCTCTGCTGCAGACTCTGAAGAGTTTTCTAGGTTGAGATCGTTGTCTAAACGCTTAATACGTGACAGCTATGAATCCTATATGCAGACAACTGATTTACTTTATTTACTAATCTTAAAGGTTTTTGGTCATTCATCAATAATAAAAAGAAGTTAAACAATTATCCGAGCGAGCTCTGCTATGAAAATAGAAAGAGCTGCTCTGGACAGGACATGGTGAACATGTTTGCGGACTATTTTGCAACTGATTATTCTAATAATAAGTATAAGATACCTTCATGCGAATTTTCATTCAATGGCATTCATATCACAACCTGCCACATCCATCTAAAATCTATGAAAACTTTCTTGTCTGAAAATGGACAAAAGACCTGGTCCAGACGGCATTCCTCCAATTCTGCTGAGAAATTGCTGTTTCATATTATCCAGACCATTGTTTCATATATTTAATTTTTCCCTTTCCACTGGAACTTTTCCTAATTTCTGGAAGGTGAGTTTCTTAACCCCTATGCACAAGTCTGGTGACAGATCTCTAACCACGAACTACAGAACCATTAGTATCTTGAGCGTTATCCCCAAGATGTTTGAAACCTTGGTATTCGACTTCTTATCACCTATTTTGGATCCTGCCTTGAATGATCATCAATTTGGCTTTTGACCACGAAGGTCTAATGAAGGTAATGATTTAACCCACGTTGACTACGTGTCGGGCGCCTTAGAGAGTGCCTGTCGGTTGGAGACCATCTGCACTGATTTCTCAAAGGCGTTCGACAGATATGCGCACGTGCTTACAACAAAAATCATTGAAGCAAAAATGTAGCTAATTGAAAATCATACAGATTTCGTCTCATACTTTTTTGTCTATGTCATACCGTTTTTGTGTTACGATTTTTTAAATTATTGTTTAATTGCAAAATTTTCTGTCCGAATTTA